>JAJOZX010004681.1:152500-245000 GCA_023014485.1 Bathynomus jamesi | reverse complement strand
TTTTTCCATACCTCACCAAATTCCAAAACATAGCCTTTTTCTGCTGAGTGTCTCAATCCTTTCACAAGCCAAACCATGGCTAAGTCTGAATGTTTGGTTTATTTTTGGGCTTATAAGTGCCTCGCATCAACTTCTTGAGAAACTCGGGGTGATACGTCCCTTCGTCAGCAATAAGATCACCTGTCCCAGGTACACGGACGCTCATATGGTGTTCGAATTTTGAAGCCTCCAGAATCTGGTTACTCATATTCATGGTTCTGACTGAGGAGAGTTTCTGCTTTGAACTGCTTTCCTGACAGAAAAGGCAAGCATTCCAGTCCACAGGGCATGTCTCACTGCATAATCCAGAAAGGGATAATTTAGAAGTAGGCACATCTATGCTGGGTTCTCTCGAGCTTGTTGAGGGTTTTCCTTCTGAGTGTTCTCGCTTTTGTAATCTTTTAATTTTTTCCTTATCTATATAGGTGGCATAACAGCTTTTATTCCACACCAGTGATGATGCTCCCTCTGAACCAGCCTTCAAGAATGATGTTAATCTGTCAATGACATTTCTATATTTGGCATCTTTAAGCTTTTGTCTTGCACTGGTAGCTTCTCTTATTGAAGCTATGCCTTGTGGTGTAGCAGGAAACAGTATATCAGATCTAGATTATTGACAGATGATACAGTGCTCTCTAGACATTGGGGTTGCTCTCTTCAGACTGGCTAATGACTCCATTGGTAATCTGCAATGAATGTGACAAAAAGAACTTCAGTTTGGAAAATTACATTTATATTATTGTAGGTGGTTTTGTCGAAGAAAATCATTTTCAACAGACAAATACTGTTTCGAGAGTAAAACCCTAATATGGTTCTAATATAGTTCGAATATAGTTTAAAGCATACACATTATTCTATCTTACGTCCTGGCTATTCTTACGCTTAGGAGTACAACATTAAACACAATAATGATGTACTTACGTGCAAACAGTTTAGTTCAAATAATGCGCAGTGATGCACAGCAAATTCACACAAAACAACTTTTCATCTTTTCACAACTTCTCGTATACACTTTGGCATGGCTTTGAAGCGAATATGTTTGTATTTGTTTTGGTTAGCAAAGGTGTCACTTTTTATAAACATTTATCAATTGTACATAGGAATTATAGCACAAGTACCTGCAAAGGAAATGTACAAATGTTACATATCCTTTAATGTAGATTAAATTAAATCAACAAACCCAGATATGATTTTTATAATGACATGTAACTAAGCAATTGTTACATATCACAGCACATTAAAGTACTTAAAGTACCATTTTGCTGCACTGCAACAAGTATTATCCATAAAATTATGGACCTTCTATGAAATTGATGACCACCATCTTCCCCCTCTAAAAGTGCCTGACTACCCAGCAGAAGGCGCAGAATCATGTAGATTGTAGAGGCTCGGTGTAACACAATCTATTGCATCATTCTCACTTGGTAGTGTATATATATATATATACACATAGTGTATATATATATATATAATAATATATATATATATATATATATATATATATATATATATATATATACACATAGTGTGTACACACACACATATATATATATATATACTGTAAATATATATACCCAAAATTCACTAATTTTGGTCATTGTTTACAAATATCATAAAAATAGCCATTGGGCATACAATATTGAACTGTTATCATGTTTGATAAGTTTTTTGAATTCCCTTTTATGGAAAATGTGGGTATAAACCCAAAGATAACCTCTTTATCATTACCTTTTACTAAGATATGGACATTTTTGGATTTCAGGGGCGGCCCATTTTGTTTTTCGACAATTTGAGGGTTTAAACCACAAAATCCAGCTTGGTAAACAAAATATTTGGATTCAGCACACCAAAACCCTTTAGAAAAAGTTGTTTACCCGCTTTTCCTCAAAAATGCGTCCTACTCTCTAAATAGCCACATATCTGGAAAGTGGATCTGAACTCCTGAATTATTATTACCAGCACAGCACCATTGGGAGTCGACCCCCCCCCCCCGACGTTCATCGATCGAACGTGATTCAAACAAGAACGCGGAGTTTAATTATAGTCCTTCGTGCCAATGGCCTCTGATGGGTGAAGGACTAATACGAACGAACCAACGAACCAACCATTTACTGTATATGTAATCCTTAAAACCTTTGCAGAGGTTTCTCAGAAGACACAAATCAACAGACGAAAATAACCTTTGAAATAGGGTTAGTTGAAGACTGGTTTCATTTGTAGCATTAAACTGTTAAAAACACACAAGAAAAATATCTAATAATGTTATGTAATATTTTCAAGTTTTGCTATAATTATTATGAAGCTGTTATATAAATAATATATATAAATGTATATTGAAATTCAATTATTATAAATATAAAATTCTCTACTATTGTCCCGAGAGATGGTGTATATATATATATATCATTTAACATCAGAGAAGGACTCTTAACCGCATCTAAATATGGAATTTTCAGGTTCCCTGAGTGTTTTTCAAGGATATCTTTATCAATTAAATCCGTTCTCAAAATCAAGATTTTGATGCTCATTTCGATAATCTCCCAAAAGTATTTTCCTAATTTCCAGGATATCGTCTCTGTGGTAAATACGTTTACACACACATATATATAATATACAAAGTAATCTTATCCTGTCAGTGACGTAAATAAAAGTTTTAGGAAAATTTTCAAAGACGAATTAAACGGAAACGGGAAATTTTTATTAATTTTTTTTTATTATTATTATTATTTTTTTAATAATGGTCCAAATTTTTTCTCTTCGATGAGCAGAAGTTTCCATGGGATTCCCCGCTCGGTAAAACGGTCGATAAGAACTCGTTTGACGGTTCACTGTTTTTTTTCATCATAGCCGCGATACGTTGGAGTTCTTGACGTCATTGAGAGTATTATATACGTCATAGTTGCCGAAATTTACACTCTTCACTTACGTCTTAAAGTATTCTCGGAAATTTATGTTGAAGACGAATACTAAACTCTCTCTCTCTCTCTCTCTCTCTCTCTCTCTCTATATATATATATATATATATATATATATATATATATACATTTTAACTGCAAACAACACACAGTACAATTAATGTAAAGAACGACGCTTGTATAGAAGAACGTTCCTCACATATTCACGGCAAAGTCTAAAAATTGACAGTCTTCGAGTTTGATTTTCACAATTTAATCTATAAACATTAAAAGGAAAGAAATTGATCACACTTAAATATTGGTCATATTTACATAATTATTCTTTATTTGTTTAATTTATTCAATGAACTTTTTTTAGAACAAAAGCGCAATGGGGGCAAAAAAGTGGTGTTTTTAAGATTTACCGGCTTAAATGTTAATTATATATATATATATATATATATATATATATATATATATATATATATATATAAACATAAGGCTTCAAGTTGTATGTATATACATATATTTCTTACAAAATGAAATTTGTTTACTAATTTTCTATATAGTATTTGATGAGAACTAACGCAAAAGTAACTAATAACGTTTTGCTTTTGATTTTTATGTTTTACTAACTGCTCTAAAGTTTGAAAAGAAACAAATTCTGCAACACACTGTTTTTGTTAATGTGATCAAATACGAGTATAATCCTTTGAAATTGCGGGTGATTAACATGTAATAATAAACCTTTGGGATTCTCCACTGATGATTTCTTCGTCAAGATATTGTTGCCTGCAACACACTTGCACACACACACACACACACACACACACACACGTGTGTGTGTGTGTGTGTATATATATATATGGAGAGAGAGAGAGAGAGAGAGAGAGAGAGAGAGAGAGGAGAGAGAGAGAGAGAGAAGGATTCTTAACCGCATTTAAATATGGAATTTTCAGGTTTCCTGACTGTTTCTCAAGGATATCTTAATCAATTAAATACAACCTTTGATCTCATAAGGCCTACATAAGCATTTAATATAGGGATTTAAACGTCTTTCAAAATACTCTCGAATCGAAAGGTAAATTAAGCCACAAGGACTGCGTTGTGGTTTCACAGTTCAAATTAAATCATATTCACACTCCTTTATGTGAGATTATGTTAATTTAATTAAATCCTTTTCGAAAGTGGGTTTTAATATTGTACAATATGAATATAATGTGTATACAGTGGAAATGCGTATATGTGTGTGTGTAGAGGAGACCTGAAGAGTTGATTTAAACCTTTATATGAAGACTGGAATAAAATTGTAATTTTTTAATATACAGTATATATATATATATATATATATATATATATATATATATATATATATATAGTGTTCCTCGGTGGTGTAGTGGTTAGCATCGCTGTCTACGAATCCATCGGCCCCGGGATCGAGACCCAGTAACGGCAGGCGGCGCGTAGCAAAACCCAGCTGTTCATCCTTCCACACAATAAAGAAAGTGGTTGGAGGATAATGGGTACCCTGGGTGGCCTAGTAGTTAAGACGCTGTGCTGCTGGTGGGGCGTGGTTTGGATTCCACGTTAAACTATAGGTCTAAGGTGGAGTGAAAAGATTGACCTTCGTTAGAAGGAACAATTCTGGCGGAACAAGGTTAACCAAGGTTTTATATATATATATATATATATATATATATATATGAATAGAAACGACGTAAATAAGGAGCGTCTCTGCACACGGGGAAGAGAAATAACGAATAAATGAAAAATGAGGCGAACCGCCCGGGAATTGAACCCCGTGTGCAGAGACGCTCCTTATTTACGTCGTTTCTATTCATTTATATACTGCGTGGTCATTGCAGTTAAATGCATATATATATATATGTATAATTGTAAAGACCACATGAATAACTTTAATCTACATGAAGTTCATATTATGACAAATTCTCTTAACTTATATATATCGTGAAGTCAAGATGAAAAAATGTTGAAAATTTCCTGGAACTGAAATTTATTCGAAATTTTCAAGGAACTTTTTGCTAAAAAGAGGTAAATTTTTTTCCTTCTTTTTTTTGGCATCGTCACTTTAAATTCCGAGTTTCCTGTCAAATTTTATTTTTACTTTAATTTTATGTAATCATTATTTGATTCGGGTATCAATTAAATATATTTAATTGATATTTTTAATTGAAATCACTTATATTTTTTACAGGAGATACGGAATCTGATGTTAATTATAAAACTTACTATAGTTTTTGGTCTGAATTCAAATTTTTTTTGAAAAGTTTGGCTCAGCTTACGGAAGTATAATTGTTTTGAGAAATATTTTCAAATTCTGATACTTCGTTCCTTAATCTCTAAACAGGGTGATCCAACAAAAAAAGGTGTTAAAAATGTGCTGTAATTTTTTTTGGGGGGAGCACCTTGTTTGAATCACCCTGTAAATTTCGAAATCAATTAAATATATCTATTTTACAGTAAATTATATTCTACTTACATAATCGTATTAACATTTTTATTAATTATAATCCATGCATACCAATCACCGTACTTTCTTATACACGTAACATAAAATCAACAACTTAGTGTGGGTTAGATTAAGTTAGTTAGGTTACGCTAAGTTTGGTTAAGTCAGGGCTTCCCAAACTCTTTCATCTAACGCATCCTTTCAAATTGAAGTTAGCCTTTCGGGTCTCCTCTTACCTCAAATGATAACCATGGAGTGTAATTTATTATATCATAATAAGTGTGAGGTACCATTTTTTAACAAACAGTTATTACGTATCATAGCGAATATCGTGAGAGTGAATAAAATTAATGAAAATGTTTACAATTTTACTTTTAAGTTTTCATTTGCAAACCTCCTCGCGGCCCCCCCCCCCCATTCAGTTGGTCTTGCTTGCGCTCCACGGTTTGTGAATCGCTGGGTTAGGTTAAGTAAGCTCGTTAGCTTTTTTAATGTTTCGATATCATATCACGTCCAATAAAGAGACCCAAAATGTATGGAATGGTCACGTGATACGATATGTAGAAATGAAGTTAATTTCTTCTGCGTCTCCCTTCAACTTTTTAGTTTTAAACTCATCCTTAACAAGATTCATTTAACAAGATTCATTTAACAAGATTTATTTAACAAGATTCACTTAACAAGATTTATTTAACAAGATTCATTTAACAAGATTTTTAAAGCTTTTAATAATACAGGACATCAGATGTCCCTGATGTACAATTGTTCACCAAAAAACATAATGAAATTTGAAAAAAAGCTTAACAAATTCTTAGTTAGTATTTCCGGATTTTGTCTTGAAATTTGATTATTTTTTACTAAAAGAATATAATATTATTAAAAACTACCTGTAATCCAAATAGTTTGTAACGTTTGAACATGATAATGTAGTTATAACTGATTTAAGGAATTAATTCAAATGCTAAACTTGGAAAAATTTATGAAAATCACCTTTCATTAAGTAAGTAAGTCAATGTAAATTACATGATAGTGAAGTATAACAAAATAGAATAATAGACTAATCAGTAGATGGTCAATTTCTTAAAATTTTCCAAAATGTGATTTTTTCTTAAATTTTAGCTTGTCTTTCCAGAGTAAACAAAATACTATTTCTTCGAAATGGAAAAAAATGTGTATATACACACCTAATTTAATATATATTATAAACATATTATATTACATTATATATATACAGTGTATACCTAATTAAATATGATTTTAAAAAAACGATTTTGCCATTTTATTTGGACTGGTGTTATTTTAGATTTAGTTATTTACTTTTTTTATGCAGGATGAAGCCATTTGACTCTTCGTGATTTTGATTCTCAAGAAGAAGGTCAAAATCAAGGTCCAAGGTTTTAGAAGTGCCTAGACAGTCTGCGTTTGAAAGATTGAAGGTCAAGGTAGGGGAAAAGATGGATTGAAGAAGATTGTTCCAGTGTTAGCCGGTTGAGGAGATGAAAGATTGAAAATACTGATTAACCCTTGCGTTAGAAAAAGACAGAAAAGGAATGAGAATGAATCGAAAGTCTGGTACTGGGTGCTCTCCTAAAAGGAGGAGGCATGCAGTTAGAGAGTTTAGAAGAGCAGTGTCCGGTATAATAGCAATAGTAAGGAGAAAGTGAGACAACATTGCGGCGAAGAGAGAGAGAGAGGAGAGAGAGAGAGAGAGAGAGAGAGAGAGAGAGAGATTGAAGACAGTCAGTAAGAGGCGGGGAATTTATGAAACGAAAAGCCTTTGATTCCACCTGGTCAAGTAGAGCTGTGAAGGTTGAACCACCCCACACATGAGAAGCGCACTCTCTACAGGGGCGGATATGACCTCTGTATGTAGACAGCAACAGAGTTGGGGATGAAGAAACTGCCGAGCCGGTACAACATACCTAACCTCTTAGAAGCTGTTTTGGAAAGAGAGTATATGTGATCTTTCCAGGAAAGATCACGAGAAAAGGAAACGCCAAGAATGTTAAGAGAAGAGGAAGAATTGAGTTGTGTATTGTTGAAGGTAAGGGGATAGTCGTGTGGAAGATTGTAATGAGTAGACAGATGAAAGAACATCGTTTGGAGAAATTCTAATTTCAGACATAATTAAGTCAGAAGGAAGAGCAGATGGAGGAACAGCACCAGAATCGTCCAGGGTTGAGTTGGTGGTTAAAGTTTGAGCGAAGAGTTCAGTTTTATCAGGCAAAGAGATAGTAACTGTGCTGTCGAGATGAAAAAGAGGAAGGAAAGAAGAAGTAAAGTTGGTGGGGAGGTTCTTGACTAGGTGTCAAAATGAGCGAAAAGAACTAGAATTGGATAGGTTTTTACATTTTTGTCTGATGAAGGAATTTTTGGCGAGACGAATAACAGATTTTGCACGATTCCGGGCAGAAATGTAAGCCAAGTGAGAGTCAAGAATTGGATGGCGACGGTACCTTCTGAAAGACTCCTCTCTGTTGTGGATAGCATTAGAACAAGCAAAGTTAGGCAATCTTTTACAATACGGTTCGAAATTTTAAAAAATTAACGAGTTTAACATTTATTAAATGTGTGTTAAATTTGCTAAGTCGTGATATTTTCGTTAGTTTTAACAAAAATATCACGACTTAACCTGACCAATCGTCAAGGGCGTACAATTGACCTAACCGGGCATGATTGGTTAGGTATATCAAAGTTAGTTTTGTTTATATATATATATATATATATATATATATATATATATATATATATATATATATATATATATATGCAGTAGCTATAACTGACACATTTTTGACGAACGTTGCTTAAAATTAATCGAAACCTACGTGAAAATTATTGAATGCCCTGTTAGATCAACTGCACGCCCTTGACGGTTGGTTAGGTTAAGTCGTGATATTTTCGTTAAAACTAACGAAACTATCACGACCTAACAAATTTAACACACAATTAATAAATGTTAAACTCGTTAATATTTTTAAAAATAATTTTGAACTGTATTGTAAAGGATTACCCAAAGTTAAGCCAAGGTTTTTTTGGCATTACTAGTAAGAATGGAGTATGGAATGTACGCCTCCATTGCCAAGAGAATCACCTCCCCGATGCGCTCAGCGCACTTGGAGGGGCCCCGGCCACGGAAGCAGTGATCATTCCATGAGAAATCACAAAAGTACTACCTAAGGGACTTAGGGCCTCCTAATCAACGGCGCCAAAGTGCTAAAGACACTGGAGCGATAGGACAGTAAACAAATATACGGTTGTGATTGGAGGAGCCCAACGGAGAAAAAAGTTTGACAGAGTAAGAAGAAGGATGGGAGGTGGGAAATAAATCTAGAATGTTGGGCCTATCTGCAAGGCGATCGGGGATACTAGTTGGATGCTGTACAATCTGCTCTAGGTCATTCAGGATAGAGAAGTTGTAAGCTAGTTCACCAGGAATGTCAGTGAAGTGGGTGGAAAGCCAATGTTTGAACAGTGAAACAGGTTAGGTTCGGCTAAGTTAGGTTTCAAGAATTTGGACTTTTATTAATTTTGTTTTAGGCGATTTTTTAATTTCTAGGAAATGATTTTCTCTGCGTCACTCTCCGTTTATAAAAGTTACTGAAATGGGAAAAATGGGAATAACCAATTTTGTAAAATTTATCCGAGTTAAGATTGTTCCTGAAGCTCTATTAATTCTCGTCTCGGTATAAAGAGTATTACCAGACTTAATAATGGTCACGTCGCTTGAGCAGTGACCATATATGATATTAAAATAATAAAACTAACGAAACGAAATTTAATTTGCCGCTTACCATATTTAACAAAAACAAAACTTAATTTATCTTACCATATAGCTTTAAGAACCAACTTTCCCATTTCAGAGTGTCTAAGTGGAAATTGCTTAAACCAAAAGAAAAAGTAGTAGAATGTGGTTGTCGGGACTCATTTGAGAGTACCCTCCTTCGAAATTTCCAACTTTGAAATTTCTTCATAGACTAAGAATTGGATAGAAATAACTACTTGAGGCTAGAAAAGGTTTAAACTGACTGTTTAAACGAAAATCCTGATGGGGCAAACAGCAAGCATTTTCAATTCTCCTCCCCCGTCTACCCCCGTAAACGTCATTTCTACGTCACCTGATTTCTCTCCCCAAGTTCTATTTCTCTTCCCCTCCTGTTTCTAATTCTTTTCCTAAAATTTGACTCAAGTACACACCTTTAACCCTTAAATGCATAATTTCTTTTTTATATATCACAGCTGATGCATCATAATGGTCCTTGATATAGTAATTATAGTATGCACAAGGGATTAAAGTTGCGTGATGAGATAAGATTTTTTTTCTTGACTGTATAATATATACAGTATATAGCGTTTAATAGTGAAATGAAAATTGTTATAACTGCTGATATTGAGAGGTTATGAAGGAGTTTACAGATCAATATAAGTGCTTGAAAGAATACGAATAAGCCAGAAGAACAATCATTATACTTATGGATAGAAAAACATGGGTACTTTTGCATTATCTTCCCAACACTAATTTTTTTTTATAATGGCAGGAAAATAAAGTACGTTAGCAAAACACTTGCGGCGGGCTGTTTTTAACCTAACTTAACCTAACCAAACCTAACCTAACCTAACCTAATCCCAACACTAATTTTTTTTATAATGGAAGGAAAATAAAGTACCATAACCAAAACCAAACCAACATTATATAAAAAAATTAGTATTGGGAGGATAATGCAAAAGAACCAAAACAAATGACGCTAAAAGGTTAACGTATCAGTCTCTCTTAATTCCGATACGCAAGGCAAGTTCAAGAAGCATAATTCGTATAAAAACAACCATCATACTAGAAAGGAAGGTGCCAATAAACGGTATAAAAAATGAAAATATCAATAAATTTGACAATAGTATATACACCCTGTACATTTTTTCTTAAAATGGAGCAATGAATGTCATGGATAAGAACTGTATTTTACGATCCAGTCGCTCAGTATTTGGATAAGATAACGAGTGTACAGTTTTATAGTGGAGTAAGACCCTCTCCTTTCATTATTTCTTCGGTAAATACTTTTCTAAAACTCCAAATTCAAATATTCAAGGCAAAGGCACTTCGATTTCTATTATTAAACATAACAGAGAACGTCTTTCACTGATTGGAGTGATGAACGTATACATTATTTCACTCAAATAAGAAAAACGTTTGTACACACTCTCTCTCTCTCTCTCTCTCTCTCTCTCTCTCTCTCTCTCTCTCTCTCCCTCTACTTGTTGTTACGCAGATAGCTCTTTAGCTTTTGATCACTCGTGATCCAATCATGTCCTTTAACCTCAGACGATGACTGAAAAAGATTGTATTGCCACTAATCAGATAAAATCCTCATATGTAAAAGTTCGTTGAAGGTAGGGTGAATGAAACAAATTGATCACCTTTTTTCAGGACTTGTTTCATGCTACTCTTTTCTCCTTCATAGAATTCCTAAATGACTCTTTTATTCTACATATCGAGAAATTACATTATGTATTCGATCAAAATGCCTGCATGTGTGATGCAATATGCATTTGCTGACGTAATTCTCCCGTTGTAACATTTACTAGAAAAGTTATTGTGGGTTAGGTTAGGGTAAGTTAGCATAGATTAGGTTAAATTAGGTTAGGTGAAGTTAGGATAAGCTAGAGTTTTAGTGTGTCACAAGAGAATGTTTTGTCAGTCAACTGGTAGAGATTCTCAAAATTTTAGATTTCGTTAATATTTTGAATTGTTTTTTAACGCGTTATATTTTCCTTACAAAAAAAATTATGAGATCATTTTTATAAAGTGTTAAATGGTATTCTTAAACGTTTAACGACAAAATTTACACTTGAATTCCGTTATTAATGTGAAAAAAGAAAATATTGTATAAAAACTAACTATAAAATCACCAGAATATTATTCCGTTACACTTTTTAATTTATATATATATATATATATATATGAATAGAAACGACATAAGTGTTAAGGAACGTTTCTGCACACGAGGAGGAGAGATAACGAATAAATGAAAAATGAGGCGAACCGCCCTCTCAGGGCATTGGTTTCTGCCCTATGTGGGAGAATTTCGATTTGTGATTAAGTGAGGTCCGTAGCATAATGGTAGCGCGTCCAACCGGCAATTGGAAGGCCCTGGGTTCGATTCCCGGGCGGTTCGCCTCATTTTTCATTTATTCGTTATCTCTCCTCCTCGTGTGCAGAAACGTTCCTTAACACTTATGTCGTTTCTATTCATTTATATACTGCGCGGTCATTGCAGTTATATGCGCATATTCACGATTTGCGAGGGTGCCCTCTCAGGGCATTGGTTTCTGCCGTATGTGGGAGAATTTCGATTTGTGATTAAGTGAGGTCCGTAGCATAATGGTAGCGCATCCAACCGGCAATTGGAAGGCCCTGGGTTCGATTCCCGGGCGGTTCGCCTCATTTTTCATTTATTCGTTATCTCTCCTCCTCGTGTGCAGAAACGTTCCTTAACACTTATGTCGTTTCTATTCATTTATATACTGCGCCGTCATTGCAGTTATATGCATATATATATATATATATATATACCTCCTCGTTTGGGTTCCGTGTGTTGGTTTCTCTTCACACGAATGTTAAGCTGGTGGCCCCGCCTCTAGGCCTGGTTTGGTGGAGGAGCGAGTTGTTCTCTTGTGCTCTCCACCGCACATAGCCAGGTACACCCGGCTCATCTGGTACCGTCCTCAGCCAGGCATCTAGTCTTCTCTTGAAGACTTCAACTTTGACCCCTGTAACGTTTCTGAGGTCCTTTGAAAGCTGGCTAAAAAGTCTTGGCCTCTTGACAACGAAGCTATTTTCCTTCAGTGTTGAGGAGGTCCCTTGTCGGGCTTTTGATTTGAAACCACAAAACATTCTACCTTTCCTATTCAGTGTTGTTTGGGTGGTAAGTGTGTTTAGTTTGAGGTTTGGTACCAGTTTTTCAA
The DNA here is from genome assembly GCA_023014485.1 of Bathynomus jamesi. NCBI lineage: Eukaryota > Metazoa > Arthropoda > Malacostraca > Isopoda > Cirolanidae > Bathynomus > Bathynomus jamesi. The sequence continues at coordinate 232,637 of JAJOZX010004681.1, read as the reverse complement.
TCATTTTCCATATGTAGATTATGGTGTACCTCTTTCTTCTTCCCAGGGAGTACAGATTTAGTTTAGTAGTCTTTCCCAGTAGGTGAGTTCTTTGCAGCCATCAATCTTTGCTGTGAAATGTCTCTACATTTCTTCTAGTTTATTAATTTCTTCCTTTTTATATGGTGACGTCAAAATTGAGCAGTATTCAAGTTTTGGTATGATCAGTGCTCTCAGCAGGGGAAGCATTATTGTCTTGTCCCTCTTTTTGAACGTTCATAGTACCTGTCTCGCGACTCTTTTTGCTTTGTTTATTGCTATCTGATTTTGTGTTTCGAATTTGGCATCATCGGTCATTATTACCCCCAAGTCGACCGCTTTCGTGCTTCTCTGAATTTCCTGTCTATCTGGAGCACAATAAGCAGTCTAAGTTCCTCATTTCTACCATATCTCAAGAGCTGAAATTTCTCGGTGTTAAATGTCATATTGTTGTCTTCTGACCATGTGTACATTTTGTTCGTGTCCCTCTGTAAGGCCTCCGCTTCATTTGCATCGCTGATTTTTCTGCTGATCTTTGTATCGTCTGCAAAGGATGTTACTATATTGTTGCTGTTTACTCCACTGTCTATGTCTGTTCGCATGATATTGAACAGGAGTGGGGCCAGTACTGTTCCTTGTGATACTGAGCTGCGTACTTCTGATTCTGATGATGATATACCTTGAATTTTGACGACCTGTAGTCGTTCTCTGAGGAAGTTGTGGATCCATTTTCCGACTTTGCTTGTTATTCCCATATGTTTCATTTTATGTGCTATTATACCATGATCGCATTTGTGGAAAGCTTTAGAAAATCCGTGTATATGACATCATAGTTTTCATTGCCTTCAAGTGCATCTAGGATATTGTTATAATGCTCTATAAGTTGTGATAGGTATGATCTTCCCAATCGGAGTCCGTGCTGATTTTCGTTGAATCTTTCCAGTGTCTCCAAGAAGTCATATATTTTCTCTCTGACAATTCTTTCAAATATTTTGGTGAGGTGGGACGTCAATGACACTGGTCGCATTTGTCGCATTTCCAGCATATATATATATATATATATATATATATATATATATATATAAGCTAAAAACAACAGTAACAGCAGCCAAATTAATAAAACTAAAACGTAAATGTAAAGAATTTTTATCTTATAAAATAAAAAAATTCCTTCATACGTGGGTTTTACTTTATTAGGCTCGCTGCATAGCAGAAGAGTTGATAACTATTATCACAGACTCGAACAGCACAGATACTATCAAAGCTTTACTTTGTGATTGTACTCCTGTAAATACAGGAAAATTTGGTGGGGCCATAAAACTGGTTGAAATTCATTTTAACAGACCAGTGCAGTGGTTGGTGTGCCTCTTGCATTTGAATGAGCTGCCTTTTATGCACGTCTGCAAAGCCATTGATGGTAAAACAACAGGTCCAAATACTTTTGTGGGTTCAAATGGGAATAAACTGAAGACAGATTTAAAAAATTGGAGGTAGTCAAATATTCTCCCGTAAAGGGAAACATTAAAGAAATTCCAGCAAATGTTGTGAAGGAGCTAAGCAGTTATCAAAGATACCTCTATGATATGTGTTTGGCAGTGCAAACTGGAGACACTTCTCAAGATCTGTCCACTCGATCCCCAGGTACCCTTCACCATGCTCGCTGGCTAACTCTAGCCAACAGGGTTTTTCGATTATATATCTCAACGCCAAATCCCGATAAAAACCTTCAAGATATAGTCAAGATTATTATGCCGTTCTATGCTCTAGGGTGGTTTTGGATAAAATTTAATCCTAATGCAACTGATGGTGCATATAACTTTTTGCATTTAATGTGCTTGCTTCGAAGTTTAGATGAACACCATAGATCAATCATAGAACCAGTATTAAAGAATAACGCCTACTTTGCCCACCCAGAAAATATACTAGTATCAATGGTAACTGACAAGAGACTAGAAATTAGGGAGCAAGCTATTCATAAAATCATCCTTTCAAGAACAGAATTTTCAGGTACCAGAAACTTTGAGTTGTCTCGAACCCTCAATTTCCAATCTACTGACTACACCGAGATGATTGATTGGCAAAAAGAGATCATTACTCCTCCACCGCTGCTAAACAGTTTTAGCGACGATGAGATACTACAGGCTCGATGGAAGCTACTGGAGATAGCTTCTTTTCCATGCCACAGTCAAACTGTGGAAAGGGCAGTGAACCTAGTAACAAAGGCATGTCAGGAAAGAATAGGATATGACAACCGTCAAATGTTTATCTTAAACTCATTAGAATCAAGGCGAAAACTGCCCAAGTTTGAATGGAAAGCCCAATGGAATGAGTAAGAAACATATGAAATAAAATTTTCTAATGATATTGAAAATTTCTTCCCTTTTGGTGTGAAAAGGAACAATGAAAAAGTGAATTGAATTTTAGCACATTTATTATGCCTCTAATTTTTTCTTCTGAATATATTGTTGTACTTAATTGATTTTCCTAATACTGTACATTATTAAATAAAATATTATACGTTAATAAAGATTTATGTCATCAAAAAACCTGAATGTAGAGTAAGGCTTGTATAAATGGAATATTCTTCAATATAGGTGAAAAAGTGAAAAATTGTGCCAGGGGTAGGAGGCTTTAAACAGCAAAAATAATTTATGAGGGGGTTCCTGTGTTCCATTCAAACCCCTCACAATATGTACCTTTTCAATATAAAATTTCGACCCGGCCTAATATATATATATATACATATATATATATATACACTTTAACTTCCCATTTATAAAATACAAAAAGGTAGATAGGAATATATATATAGATATATATATATATACATCAGGACAAGGGGGGCACAAGAGAAGACCAGGAGCAAGCCAAAATGTTGATGACTCTCACAAATGCGTTTATGCTGACACAGGGGATAAAAGAAAATACCAGAAAAAATAACTGCCTGGATCTGGTATTCACGAATAACACGAACTTGATTGCTGATATAAAGATAACCCCAACCATTATCTCATACCACAACTTAATCGAGATATCAACAAATATGACGACAACATTGAAGGACAAGACACATATTGAGGAAAGAAGCAAATTTGGGGGCCTTTAACTTAAACTCCAAAACTATAAATTGGGAAGCAATCAGATCGCACATGGCCCAAATAGAGTGGAGACAATTTTGGAGAATAAAACAAGTGAAAAAATGCTAAGAACTTGGAAGAAAAAACGCTGAGAAATTTAGAAAAATATGCTCCGAAATCACAGCCAAAAGGAAAGAGGAGCTGGCTAGAGAGGCAAAAGAGAAGACTATTCCGCAAAAGAAAGAGAGTGGAGGCGAAGTTCGGCAACTGCGGAGATAATGACAGGAAAGTAATACAAGAAAAACTGGAAGGTATCGATAGGGAAATACAAGCCCTGATTAAGGACCATACAGAGAGGGAAGAGGAAAAGGCGGTAGAAGCAATAAAGGAAAATTCAAAATACTTCTATCGCTATGCAAAAAGGAAAACAAAAACGCGCGCTGCTATTGGGCCCTTAAGGACGAGAAATAATGAACTAACCGACGATCCAAAAGAAATATCTGAAACACTGAGAGCCCAATATGAATCAGTTTTCAGTACCCCAAAAAGTGACAAAGCGATACCTGACATAAATGCATTCTTTGAAGAGGAATTGCCAGAAGATGTAGCGAGAGTTATAGAACAAATCAAACCACATTCAGCTGCAGGTCCGGACAATTGACTAAAAACTGTAAAAATTAAATAGCTACACCTTTATACTGGATATGGGGAAGATCCCTAGAAACGGGAAATACCGAGCATCTTGAAAAGAGTAAACATTGTCCCTATATATAAAGGAGGGGACAGATCTCAAGCAAAGAACTATAGACCAGTGTGACTGACGCCCCACCTCACCAAAGTATTTGAGAGAATAGTTAGAGAGAAAATTTATGATTTCCTGGAGACACTGGAAAGATTCAACGAAAATCAGCATGGATTCCGATCAGGCAAATCATGCCTATCACAACTAATAGAACACTACAACAATATCCTAGATGCACTGGAAGGCAATGACAACTACGATGTTATATACACAGATTTTGCTAAAGCTTTCGACAAATGTGATCATGGTATAAGAGCACATAAAACGAAATATATGGGAATAACAGGCAAAGTGGGAAATGGATCTACAACTTCCTCAGAGAACGTCTGCAGGTCGTCAAAATTCAAGGTATATCATCATCAGAATCGGAAGTACGCAGCTCAGCACCACAAGGGACAGTACTGGCCACACTCCTGTTCATTATCATGCTAACAGACATAGACAGCAGAGTAAACAACAACAGTATAGTAACATCCTTTGCCGACGATACAAAGATCAGCAGAAAAATCAGCGATGTAAATGAAGTGGAGGCCTTACAGAGGGACACGAACAAAATATACAAATGGTCAGAAGACACAACATGTCATTTAACACCGAGAAATTTCAGCTCTTGAGATATGGTAGAAAAGAGGAACTTAAACATACTGCATATTATGCTCCAGATAGACAGGAATTTCAGAGAAGCACGAAAGCGATCGATCTGGGGTTAATATTGACTGATGATGCGAAATTCGAAACACAAAATCAGATAGCGATAAATAAAGCAAAAAGAGTCGCCGGACAGGTACTAAGAACATTCAAGAGAAGGGACAGGACAGTAATGATTCCCCTGCTAAAAACACTGATTATACCAAAACTTGAATACTGCTCAGTTTTGACGTCCCCATATAAAAAGGAAGAAACTAATAAACTAGAAGAAACGCAAAGACATTTCACAGCCAAGATTGAGGGCTGCAAAGAACTCAACTACTGGGAAAGACTACGTAAACTAAATCTGTACTCCCTGCAAAGAAGAAGAGAAAGGTACACCATAATCTACATATGGAAAATGATTGAAAAACTGGTACCAAACTTCAAACTAAACCCACTTACCATCCAAACAACACTGAATAGGAAAGGCAGAATGTTTAGTGGTTCCAAATTAAAGGCCCGACAAGGGACCTCCTCAACACTGAAGGAAAATAGCTTGGTTGTCAAGAGGCCAAGATTTTTTAATCAACCTTCAAAAGACCTCAGAAACGTTACAGGGGTCAAAGTTGAAGTCTTCAAGAGAAGACTAGATGCCTGGCTGAGGACGGTACCAGATGAGCCGGGTGTACCTGGCTATGTGTGGTGGAGAGCACAAGAGAACAACTCGCTCCTCCACCAAGCCAGACCTAGAGGCGGGGCCACCAGCTTGACCTCCGTGTGAAGAGAGACCAACGCACGAAACAACATAAGGATAAGGTAAAGTATATGTATATATAAGGTGTGTGTATGTGTGTGTGTGTGTGTGTGTGAAGCTCTGTGCTTGCTATTTAATATGATTTTTAACGCTTAAAGCAAATAAGAGAATTCAGACTCTCGTATAACTTTTGAGTTTACTTAAAATTTTATTTCCTCTAAAAAAAAAGTTAAAGTAAACAAAATCATTCGGAAAAATTCTCTTTATGATTTTTTGTGGCATCTCTCTCTCTCTCTCTCTCTCTCTCTCTCTCTCTCTCTCTCTGTATCTATCTATTGCTTTTTTTTTGCTTTCTTTTATTTCTCTCTCTTTGTCTTTGTGTTGGCTTGTGGTAGAACGCAGGGCTGTTAATTTAATGTTCCTGGATTTGAGTTTACATTTACATTTAACATGTGACTGTGCATATATCTATCTATCTATCTATCTATCTATAATATATATATATATATATATATATATATATATATATATATATATATATATATAAATCACGTGATAAAATGTATCCATGCGGAAAGTTTTAATAAAATTAATAGTTCAGTCAAATAGATATCGATGTTTTGAAAAATATTTGATTAAGTGATGTCGAATTGCAATATTTGTATTGATATATTTACCTTTTGCAATTGCTTATGGCAAAAATTAACGGAAGATAGGCCAGAACGCACACATATACACACGTGTATATATATATAATTCATTTAAACTCTATGAATGCATCAACTTGGGAAGAAAGAATAAAAAATGGATAAACGGAACAAGTAATCTGGTTTTATTTATGTCAAGTGCATGGAAAACCACAATAAAGTTGTCCAAACGGGATTGGGGAATATTGCAGCAAATACCTACAGAACTCCATGAAAAGATAGAATAGGCCCATAATAACGAAAATGGAGTACCGAACACCGAGTAGAACACACTACTGTAGAGGGAAGCGCTGAAGAATCCTTCGACGGGTGAATTTCACAGATACAGAAGAGCAGCGTCATGAATGAAATCAAAAACACATCATAAGTGCAAAAAACTTCACTTTTCTACGTGAAGGTCAAGTTATGATAATAAAAACCCACTCTAATAGACAGAGTTTATTTTCACAACAGTTTCGATGCCCACTGTTGTGGAAATAAACTCTGTCTATTAGAGTGGGTTTTTATTATCATAAAAACACATCAAAAATTATTCAACCGCGGAGTATGGATGAAGTAGTGCTCATATAAAAGAAAGCCTGAATCTTACAGATCAAATGAAAGTAAATCAATAAGCATAAAGGAACTGAAAAACCAGACCATATGTAAATACTATAAAACAGGTATTGTACAAATATGGCCTCAGATGTACAGGGGTTAGACAAAATAATATGAACACCCGCCGATTTCACCGGTTATCTTTACGGACTGCTCAGACACAAAGTAAACGGTCAAATGACTGGCAAACCTATTTAAATGCGTAACAGAGAGTGTATACGTCATGTTATAACCCTCACGTTGTTTTTACAGATCTGAGTGAATTATGAATTAGCAGTTATGAAAGACCTGTCAGACTTCCAAAGAGGGCAAATTGTCGGAGCGCGGATGGCTGGTGCATCGGTGACGAAAACCGCTCAGATGTTCAATGTATCCAGAGGAACTGTCTCTATGGTCATGTCTGCATACCAAAACCATGGAAAGACAAGCACCGACAAATGCAATAGTGGACGCAAGAAGAAGCTGTGTGATCGAGACCGCCGGGTGCTAAAGCGCATTGTGACAAAGAACCATAAGACCACAGCTCCAAAAGTGACTGCAGAGCTTAACCAGCATCTTGCAAGCCCGGTATCGACCAGAACTGTACGTCGCGAGCTCCATGGAGCTGAATACCATGGGAGGGCTGCAATTGCCAAACCCTTCCTTTCGCACATCAACATTGAGCGGCGCAGAAATGGTGTAATGACCATAAGAATTGGTCAATGGACCGGTGGAAGAATGTAGTCTACTCCGACGAATCCTCCTTTACGCTATTTCCATGTTCCGGTCGAGTTTACGTCTGGAGACAGCCTAAAGATGCTTATGACCCCGACTGCCTGACTCCAACCGTTAAGCATGGAGGCGGATCTGTGATGGTTTGGGCAGCAATATCGTGGAATACTCTTGGCCTAGCTGTAGTACTGCATGGTAGGGTTAACGCCCAGGTCTATCTGTCAATATTGGCTGACCAGGTCCATCCCATGGTCCAAACGCTGTTTCCCAATGGCGGCGCGTCTTCCAGGATGATAATGCACCAATCCACACCGCTGGGGTCGTTAAAAACTGGTTTGAGGAGCATGTTAGTGAAGTAGAACGCTTGGATTGGCCTCCACAATCCCCGGATCTTAACATTATCGAGCATCTGTGGTGTCAGTTGGAGCAGCAAGTCAGAAGCCGATTCCCACCGCCGGCGTCTTTGGAGGAACTGGAGCAGGGTTTGCTCGAAGAATGGCTCAGGATTCATCTAGCCACTGTCCAAAAGCTGTATGAATCAATTCCCCGACGCATTGCAGCTGTTATTGCCGCTAAAGGAGGACCAACTCCATATTAAGAATAAAAACCGCCATTTATCAAGGTGTTCATATTATTTTGTCCAACCCCTGTATGTACAGTGCTTACAAGAAGTCTCGCGCCTCTGTCTCGTCCCAAGCTAGTCTGTTAGGTATAAAATGGGCGGTCCTTATGGCAGCGGAGGTGTGTTCGGATTGGTGCACATAATTGCTCTAACCCCATCAATGACGTCCACATTATCATTGTGTTGATCACTCTATCTATTTATATATAGACATACTGTATATAGATATATATAGAGTATGCAGGGGATAACGTGTCTCAGTCCCAGCTATGGTAGTTGTCTTACAATTAACAGTCCCAAGTGCAAGTTACGTTAAAACCTCCACATAAACTACCCTGGACTAAAATAACATACGTGAAGCCCTTACCCACAAACCATTTAAAAGGTGTGATTTAAAAGCTCTCTCTCTCTCTCTCTCTCTCTCTCTCTCTCTGATCACACCGCATCCCATCAGAGGTCTTGAGCAGGGACATCGGCAATGTATCCATATAACGTTAATAATAACCGAAACTCGAAAAAATATACTCTCTGCCTTCCGCTCTACTCCAAATCCTTTTCTCTTAGTGACCTCTTAATACAAACTAATCTATCATATTTTGCGACTTTTTAACTCTGGTAGGATTCAATTCCATTCCTATAGTGTAAGAGATACTTAAATTCATGTGTATTATGCCATATGATGTGCGTAATAATAATCATTTTTAAATAGTTGGAGCGTTCAAGGTCATCTGTAATAATCTATAGACTACCCCTCAAGCCCACTCTCAACACTTAGATTCCCCTAAGACACAGGCGTCTTCAAGTAACATGAATGCGTAGAGATCTAAGGTGTTAGATTCCATATTATATAATTTATGTGCTAGGTTTAAGAACGCTGGCATTGAAGGATGGAAGGAGGGACAGTAAAAGCGATAATAGGTTTAATGAAGGAAGTGGAATGAGGATGGAGGTAAGCGTTGCTATGTCGAAGGAAACGAGGTTGGGTGGGAATTACGAAGGGAGGAGGAAATGCTAAACACAAACTCAAATATTTATTTTAATGCCCAGACCTAGAAAGACAAAGAGCAAAATACCTTAAACTAACAATGAATTGACAGAAACAGAAGAGTCTGGTCTTAGACGCACTGATAGGTTTAACGTATGTGGCTAGAGGCCGCCACTCAGAATTACCACTACTACCTAAGTCATAATAAGGTTATTTACTATGACAGAGTAGTCATGAGTAGTTATGGAAATAAAATATGATTATACTGTTGATGGCTGACTATATTCAGTTGGGATATAAACTATTGCTGACAATCTTTGGATCCTTGGCTTTTAAGACGAATTTTTTATGCATATGTTCAACAAAATAGGAAATTGGCTGATTACACTGGCCAACAAAATGAAACTTTTTTTCTCATCACAAACATGATCACACGTTTCTTAATGCATTTTTCGCGCTGATTCCGAATCTGGTTTTATTGTTTTTCTAGCACGTATAGTTATATAGATACACTGGTTTTGATATTTTTAAGTTTTTGATATTGCTATAAGAAAATTTATGGATGTATAGATCACACTTAGGAATGCTAAACAACAAATACATCATATACCTTATTCAATGTACTTATAAATAAAGAATATATACATTATTTTATTAAAAGCGTTGTGAGTGTGATTTCCTTTTGTAAATTTGGCCTGGATTGTCACGATACAGCATCCAACAATGGTCCGCCATCATGCTTTCATTCCAATATCCTTGGTAGCGCTTCTCCATCATCTGAATATCTTGATGGAAGCGCTCTCCTTGCTCGTCACTCACTGCACCAAGGTTTTCAGGAAAGAAATCTAAGTGGGAATGCAGGAAGTGAATTTTAACGACATTCGACACTCCATTTCTTTGAAGGCATCAAGGAGGTTCTTGACTCCATCCTTATACGCAGGTGACTTGTTGCTTCCAAGAAAGTTTTCACATATCCATTGAACGCCAGCCAAGCCTTCAATTCCAGCGGACTTAGGACTTTTTCAAATTCAGTGTCATTCAAAACCTCCCTTATTTGTGGCCCAACAAAAATTCCTTCCTTCAATTTTGCTGCAGTAACCTTCGGAAATTTCCTTGAAAGGTATTGGAACCCTTCAGAATTGACTTTACCCATTGCTTTAACAAAATTCTTCATTAAACCAAGTTTAATGTGAAGAGGTGGCAGATAGATCTTTTGGGGATCCACTAAAGGGACAGACTGGACATTGCTTATCCCTGGGACATATGTATACCTAAGTGGCCAGTCACGTTTGGTGTAATGTTCTATAGTGGCGCGACTGTCCCACAGGCAAAGGAAACAACAAAATTTTGTGAATCCTGACTGCATACCCATAAGCATTCCTATAACTTTTAGATCTCCACAAACATTCCATTGATGACTGTCGTATTTGATTGCCTTAAGTAGTATATCCATATTGTCATATGTCTCTTTTAGATGGACGGAATGGGCAATGGGGATGGATGGCATTATATTACCATTATGCAACAGAAGTGCTTTCAGGCTTCTCTGCGACGAATCAATAAAGAGGCGCCACTCAGATGCCACATACGTCTGAGATATGGCTGTAAATAGTCCATTGATGTCATGGCAATAACAGAGAGGACCGTCTACTGAAAAGAATGCTGTTAATTCAAAATTCCGCTTTCGGTAGTAACTAATACGAACATTGTTCTCAAGTAAATTGTTCTCCTTTAGTCTTGAGGCGAGAAGCTCTGATTTCTCTTTAGACAGCGATAAGTCTCTAACAAGATCATTCAACTGTCCTTGGGTTAACTTTTTAGGCTCTAAATGTCTACCTTCAAAAGTGTACGCTGGTTCTGTAGATGGTCCGGAAACGCCAGTTGCACCTTCATCACTTTCCATGTCATCTATGATAGAATCTAGCCTATCACTTGGGGGAATTGGAATGGGCAATGTTTCATCATGTTTTACTGGTCTACGTGCTGAATCCAAGTTTGGATATACAATCTGGTTTTGTTCTTGGCAGAAAACCCCATTAAGTTCACACTACAAAAATAACAGTCTTCATGATGATCTCTCGGCTCCCTCCATATCATGGGTATGGCAAATGGCATTGAAGCTTTCTTTGTTAAGCCAATCACGTAATCCATTTGAACAGCCAGAACAGATTTGATGTGGCGCCCATGGTTTATCTTGATCACCTAGATGGCAACCAAAGTATAGCTTGTATATTTTCTTAATGTCGGTTGTAATACTTCGTCGCTGTGTTTTAGTTGTCAACTGGCCGCATACGAAACAGAACTTGTCGGGGTCATTCTTACATTGTCGAGGCATGTTGACTGACCTGAGCAAACTATAAATTAAAAAAAAATGTACACCAACTTGACACAACAAGTTCTTGGACTGGACTGATCTTTTGACACACAAAGCACGGCGTTGTTGTCTGAATCACAATGCTGCTAGACGTAAAAGCTCACACCTGAAATACATAAGATGTATAATTAAGATAATTGAAATAAATAAGATGAATAAACTAAAAAAACACAATAAAATAAACACAATCAAATGTTGAAATATTAGTATTTTGCCTATTTAAAATGGTTAAATCTGTGTAGTTATATATATGCCTTCATCTTGAAAACTATACGTGCTAGAAAAATTCTGAATGCAGTTTGGGAATCAACGTGAAAAATGCTATCCAGCCACCACAAATTTTACTCTGATGAAAAATCTTTGTTGACCAGTGTTATTATTACCATTCGAAGGGTTGGTACCCTTCACAACCGAAATCAATTTCAGAAGGGGTGCATGGTATCCTCATTTCCTTTATCGTCCCAGCACGCTTCACATAAGCCATTTACACAAAGTTGGAAAGGCCGTCTGTGCACCACGAGACGACCCAGGCAATGCGGAGAGCAATGGTGACAGTGCATGAATATGGTGTGCCAATAAGAGAAATATCAAGACGACTAGACGTTCATCGAAGCACTGTGGAACGGTGGATTCATCGGTATGAAGCAGAAAACTCAATCGCTACTTTGCCGAGGTCTGTCCTCCGCGTTCAACATCTCAAGAGGAAGATGCTGCGATTGTTAATCATGCCAGAGAGCATCCGTTTGTTCCAGCGACGCATATTTACAGACACCTGAACCTTCGTTGTAGCGCAAATACAGGGAACAACAGACTTCACGAGGCAGGGTATTTTTCTCGCCGTCCAGCTATAAAACCTGCATTGACATTGAGCATAAAGAGGCGCGGATGGGATTTGCCGTGCAATACATGCCGCAGGAGGAAGAATTCTGGAGAAAAGTTATGTACTGTGACGAAAAAACATTTTCAACAGATAGTCATGGTTCCCTGCATTGTTGGAGGCAGCGCGGAAAACGCTATGAAGAAGGAAATGTTTTCCCGAGCAAACGTAGTGGTCACATCAATCTCGGTGTGTGGGGCTGGACGTCTGGCTATGGTGTCGGAGAATTGACTCAAGTAGATGGACGCTTTACTGGACAGCAATATTGCCAGATACTGGAAGAGGTGCTGCTACTCAGTGTTCGTGCGTATCTGGTTCCAGCACCGGAACCATTTTACTTAATGGAAGATAACAGTCCCATTCATAGGAGTAACGTTGTGAGAGCGTGGTACGAAGATCACCCAGAGATTATTAATCTAATTCTGCCACCACGTTCGCCTGATTTGAATCCGATTGAAAACCTTTGGGCAATAATGATTAACGAATGGGAGCAACGCAATGAAAGAACATTTGAAGCACTTTTAGCTCACACGAGGAATAGTTGGGAGCGCTTACGCCGAACACCAAACATTCCCTACAATCTGGCCTCTTCTATGCCGCAACGATTGCAAGAAATTATTGATGCTGGAGGAAGCCATACGAAATACTGATGGTAAAGCCATGACGTAAATGTGTATCGAATATATATTTATGTTAATATAGAATTTTATTATATTTTTATGTTTGACATCTATAAAAGTATATATTGTGACCATGAAAGAACTTTACTTATCCTTAGTTAGAATCTTTTCTTGCGATGTCTACGCTCGTGGAGATGATAATATATGCATTGTTGAAACAAATGATGAAAAGGTAATAGTTTCAGGAAAAAAATAAAAACTGGCAACATCGAGGTCATCACATGTTTATGGGAATTGTCATATGATATGCTACCAATAAACTCTTATATACAGTATACTATATTACGTAATAATTACGATGAACAAATCAAATGCAAATTTCTCTGATTCACGGCCCACCAGTCTTGCTTTAGACTAATGACTTTCATAAGATGGAATAGGTTACCACTTAAAACAATGGATAAACTATCTATTAGTGAGACGACCGTGACTTCCTCGAAATGCGAGCGCGTGAGAGGTTCACTGAGGAATTTGGTCATTAGATTCTTCACGTAGGATATATATCACAAACAACAATATTGACAACAATTCCCAACAATTACTTAATATCAATAATTGCATTTGAGCAAATAATTTAGACCTGCGTCAAAATAACTTAGGTATCATGCCATGATTTGGGATAATTGCCGAATTAGTCGTTCTCTATAGTCTACACTCTACATCTACACTCTACAGTACATATTGAGACGGTATAATGTAATGCCCAGCTAATATTATGATGACTAGGATTGCTCCATAACCATCCCAACATCCCGAAACTTGCTCCATTCTGCTTCTTAATCATTTGTATTTTAAACACTAAAATGTAGCAGAAGTGACGTAATAATGGACGTCATTGATTGTGTTAGAGCAGTTATGTGCACCAATCCGAACACACCTCCGCTGCCATAAGGACCGCCCATTTTATACCTAACAGACTAGCTTGGGACGAGACAGAAGCGTGAGACTTCTTGTAAGCACTGAACATTAATTTAGGGTGGTCCAAAATTTGAGCTAAAATTTCAAAATAGTTAGAAATGCTCTCCACATGGCTGCTCTTATTCCTTTAGATGTGAAGTGATTTTGTGCAAAATATCTGTCGATTCAGTACATAATAAGAGGTCGCTATCATTTTCACATTTTCAATTAATTAATTAGCTAATCATTTTCTACCCTCTTCATTTTTAGAGGACGCGGCAGTCAAGCCACATTGACTCCGCCCACCTTTCAGAGGATGATGCAGTTGTTCGATTTCTTGTATAATGCTGTTTGTGAATCAGACAAATCATTTACTCGTGCATCATTTCAAGTTTAAACTTGTTGGAGGGCGGTTTTAAGTTCGTTCAAACTTCAAGAGCTTAGGAATAGTATCTCATGTAAGTATTAATTCATATGCATTATATTTATTCAGCATATATATATATATTATATATATATATATATATATATATATATATATTAAATGTTCTTTATATGCAAATTTATAGCCGGTAAGGATGTTGCTATTAAACTAAATGATTAAAATTGTAAGGTATATATATCTTGTGTCTCTTGAAGTCTATTATTTACTTATTCTTAAATATATTTAAAAAAATTTGGCTATCTTCCTACCCATCAACCACTAACCACTGTAACCAAATTTTTTACTTTATTTATTTTGACTGCAATTTTTTACTTTAACACTCATATAATTGTGCTTTGGTGCTAAACGGTTAATGCCTTATTTTCTCTCATTTTTCAGGTTATGGCTAGAAGTACTCGCTCATCTGCAGAAACGTGGGTTCTAGGAAAGCCCAGCAACGAGTTATCAACTGCAAGGCTACCCACATGTAGTGATGTGTTTCGTTTGGTTCAGTTTCACCACCATGAACAGGCCAAGACCTTGAAAGAGACCTACAACTTGGCCTGCAAAGAGGCCCTGCAAGTATGGCAGAGAGCAAGGACTCCTACACAGCTAGTCGATTCCTGCGCTGCGTTAGGAAGCTGTCAAAGATGTACGAAGAGGTCCTTGCGTTGAAGAAAAACCGCAAGACGCAGCTACAAAGCTGCAGAGTGAAAGAGCGTGTTCCACGAGACTCTCTCAGAGCTTTTCGACGTTGCCTCGAAGGACGCATTGAGGGTGATAGACAATGAAGAAGACTGCCAATACCTGATGATGCAACGAGAAGACGTCTTTTCCTGCAGTATGGCGGGCCCTGACAAGATTAATTTTGCCAAGGAATATCGCAAGAGATGTCGACAGGAGAAAGATGCTGACAAAGCTCTAAGGTACAAAGAAAGAGAGGCTGCATTCCAGGCTGGAGCTGCTGCTCTTCCATCATCCAGCACATCCACTTCATCCTCTGAAGAATTCAACGCTGAAGACGCTGATTATCGTCCGTCGACTTCAACCGAAAGAGCAGATGTACACTCTCATCCTCCGAAACGAAACAGTATCTTCACACCACCAGATGTGGTTGCTGCTCTTGATCGCTTCAACCTTCCCGTCGAGGAGCAGTCTTCGTTGCTGGATCAGTCGCTCAAGCCCTGGGCTATGATATTTCTACAATGACTCTTTCACGCAGCTCCATCCGTCGTTCAAGAAGGCAAGCAAGGCAGGCAGCAGCCAAAGAGGATCAAGCTTCGTTTTCTGTCGAAGGACCTCTTCTTCTTCACTGGGATGGGAAACTACTTCCCGACACCGGCGGCGCAAAGGAAACAGCCGAACGAACCGCGGTAATCGTTACGGGAAATGGGATGGAAAAACTCTTAGCCGTGCCAAAAATACAACGAGCTACAGGGGAAGAACAGGCCAAGGCTTGCATTTAGACGATTGATGACTGGAATCTTCGCGGTGAGATCCAAGGTCTCGTATTTGACACAACTGCGTCTAATACTGGCCTTCACAGGGGAGCCTGTACCAAGATTGAAAAAGCAGTAGGGAGGGAACTCGTCTGGATCGCTTGTCGACATCATATCTTTGAAGTCGTCTTGTCAAACACCTGCAACGCACTTCTTGGACCCACAGGTGGCCCGGAAATGACTCTTTGAACGTTTTCAGAAAAAAATGGCCATCACTTCAGAAGGATTCCTTCATGAAGGCTTCAAACAACCTATTCAGGGATCCAAAGATGTTCCAGCTTCGAGAGGAAATGATCCAGTACTTCACAAAGGCACTGGAGTCTAAACAATCGCGTGATGACTACGAGGAATTGCTACGACTCTGCCTCACCTTCCTTGGGTGCCGTGATGAGAAAAAAGTCAAGGTCCGCGCTCCAGAACCAATTCACCATGCACGCTGGATGGCCAAGGCCATCTACGTCCTCAAAATTTACCTGTTCAAGCATCAACTGCAGCTGACAGCACGTGAGACGGAGAATATCACCGAGCTCTCTCTGTTCATCGCCTTGGTCTACGCACGTTTTTGGAACGAGGCCCCCGTCGGAATCAACGCTCCTTTCAACGATATTCTGCTTCTTAAAATCTTGCAAAAGTACCCAAATCAGACCATTTCCACAGCAGCATCCACAGCTCTTCAACGGCACCTGTGGTATCTTGGAGAGCATCTCATCGGCCTTGCATTGTTCGATCCTACAGTCGATGCCGAGACCAAACGGAAGATGGTCGTAAACCTCCAACGTAACGAGAATACCACTGTTACTCGTCGATTGAAGCTTGAAGGAAACATTGAAGATTTGAATTTGTATGAAATGGTCACCAAAAGGACCCTGGGAATCTTCAATCTGTTAAAGAAAGAAGGAAGGAATGCAGCGGAGGATACCTTCCTGAGGACCGATCCCAATTCCTGGACGGAGAATGATTGCTTTCAAGAGTTTCGACACATAGCGATCAACCTAAACGTTGTCAATGATTCGGCGGAGAGGGGTATCGCCCTTATCAAGGTATATAATACATCTTTGACGAAGGATGAAGAACAAAAACAATTAGTAGCAAAACATCGCCAAGACTACTCATCGTCTTCGAAGGAGTCAGTGATGAAGCGTTAATCTAAGATTCTAAGTAATGATGTATATTATAAACGAATGATAAATGTAATTTTCCATCAAACATATAATTTTTGTTCTTTAAAATTAATCTGTTTTCTTTAAGAGTTATTCTGTTTTCTAAAGAAAATAAGCCGTTTTCTTTGAGATTTAATCTGTTTTCAAACAAATAAACTCGTATTTGCCCTTGTTTTTTTAATTTTTTAACCCAGAAGATCAATCTACTAGAAAATGAGTAGTAAAATGAAATTCGTAGCGACCAGTAAATATCATTCAATTAGGCTGAAATTTGGCATGGAGATGTTTGATAGATGTAGGAACAGGAGCAGCCATGTGGAGGTAAAAAATAAAAAAAATATATTTTTTGGACCACCCAAAATTGTACAACCATCCCAAAAAGTGTTTCAGTATGATGAGGAATGGAACTTGCCGATATTGAACAAATTGCTGGTACTTCGTGCATCCTTCTATGATATATGTAGACAGTCAGCCAGAGAGCGAAAGTGTAAATATATGGAGTGTCCTTATTTCCACATTAAGGATACGCAAAGAAAAGAAAGAAAAAAAAGTACTTTAAATCTCATATAAAAGAAGTGACACCATTATCAATGAAGGACATATTTTAGAAGAAATGAGAACTATAAAAGAACAACTGTCACTCCTAATGAGAAAAGACTGGGTTTCACAGACATATATAAACTCAATAATACATACTGGACAGTCTAGGGTGTCCCGTTTTGGACGAATCTCAAAGTTATTAATGTCCAGCCCTCTCATATAGTGACAAATGATGATTTAAGTATGCTAACCAATTTTTAGACCGAAATCAAAAACTTTGACCCCCGAGCACTCAATTCAAAAATTTTAGGGTCAAATTTTTTAAAAAATTTGAGTGTTTTCGAGTTTATGCCTATAAATTCAATTTTAGACACTTATAAATGGTTTCATCCAATGCATATTAAAAAAACGAATCATTTGATACTAAATTTATATAGGTTTGGCTTAAAAATTTTGTTTTTATTTACTTTTTTCTTATCAGGATTTTAGCTAGTCAACTAGTTACCTCATGATTAACTATGGCTTCGAATGAACGAAAGTTAAGAAAAGATAAGGAACGTGATGATTCTGTTCTTGGAGATCTTCCTCATTTGGAACCACACAGAGGGGCACTTTTTCCCTCAAATGGAGATGTTCTTCGTCACTTTTTAAGTCTAAAAAGAAACTCCATGAGAAATAACTCAGTAGAGGAGACAATAAAAGTAGTTTTGGAAAAAGTTAAACGTTTTTGGATTCTGGCCAGTATACCTTCTAAAGATGTTGGGCGTCATCCGAGACCTAAACAGTTATTAAAGGACTTAATTAAAAAGAGAGATACTATTGCACGAATTGCAGAACGTCCTAATTATAACAATAAACTTCAGGAATTTAACCAGGTTTTAAAAAAACTTTTTGACATCAGCTCTCAGAACGCTGAAGAAATTATAATGAAAGATCCACTAAGAAGTAATGAAACGAAAATTTGGGATGTTAAATTTCTGGAAGATCAAAGAGGAGAAAAGGAAATGTGCTTAGGAGGTCTAGATAAAATATATGAAAAGAAGACTAAAGCTAAAGCTGAAAGAATCCAAGAAATAAAAAACCGTGAACTAAAAGAATCACAAAGGAAAGCAATGCCTGGAACATCTAAAATGAAGATGGTCTATCAAGAAAATTCGTCTTCAGAATCGGAGCAAGATGATCCAGAATTTAAACTTTCGAGTGCGAAAAAAGGTCCTAAGCGTCAAAATATTATGAAGTCTTCTAAAGTTAGCAATATAGCTGACAGATTAAACTTGTCATTAAATCAAAGAACAGCTTTTGCTGCTGCTGTGCTTTCTGCCTGTGATATAGATTTAGAAACAGTCAGCCTGTCCAGAACAACTTCTTGGAATGCAGGAAAGAAAACTAGGGAGAACACATCTAAGAAAGTGAAAATCGATTTTGAGCCTCCAAGTTTCTCTTCGCTCCATTGGGATTCTAAAATAGTTACAGAAATGAGAGGTGAAAAGAAAGAACGGTTGACTATTTTAGTTTCGGGAATGCCAAGTGCGAAGGAAGGCAAAATTTTAGCGGTTCCAGATATCCCTGATGCTACTGGATTTTCTCAAGCCCAAGCCACTTTTGAAGCTGCTATGGATTGGAACCTTGAAGGAAGAGTGGTTTCGTTGGTTTTCGATACAACCGCATCGAATTCCGGTTGGATCAATGGTGCCTGCAAAAGACTAGAAGACTTATTAGGACAGAGGATACTCTGGTGCGCATGCAGGCATCATATATTTGAAAGAATTTTGAAATGATGTTTTTAAAGTAATATTTGGCAAATCAATATCACCTGATCATGAAATTTTTCAAAAATTTAGACAAACTGTATGGAAGAATTTAGATACGAGCAAGAAACATAAAACATTGGAAACAACAAACAGATAACTAAAGAATAAAATTGAAGATGTAACAAAATATCTTTATGAAATCCTGCAAAATGAAGATAGCAGTGTATTACTTCGCGGAGATTATAAAGAAAGTGCTGAGTTATGCCTACAGATTTTGAATCAAACTCCACCAAAAGGAATTCGTTGCTAGATGGATGGCTACAATCATGTATTGTATAAAACTGTTTGCTTTTAGTGATCAAGCAGGTTACACTGAAAATATGGTGAATAAGCTGGAAAGAGTATGCAAATTTATAGTAATGATATATATCAAAGTTTGGGTATCATCTACAAAAGGAGTTGAAGCACCTGAAAATGACCTGCAGTTATATCACGACTTGCAAGCATACAAGAAAATCGATGAAGAAGTAGCAAACCAGGCTATTAAGGCCCTTGATCGCCACCTCTGGTATGTTACTGAAGAAATGGTACCGCTTTCTTTATTTTCAGAAAATTTAAGTGGTGAATTGAAGACCAAAATTGCTAAATCAATATCGAAATTTGAGAAGCGAGGATTTTCTAACCGACGAGGACCACCAACATTTCCTACACTTAACCCTTCCACGAGACTTCCGGATCTAGCTGGGCCAAACTCATGGCTCTTCTTGAATTTATTCAATTATTCTGGTAACTGGCTTAGAAAATCTGCAAACGAATGGAAACATGATGAAGATTTCAAAAGAATGAGTAATTTCGTACACTATATGAAAGTAGTAAATGACACGGCCGAACGAGGTGTTAAATTAATAGAAGATTATGCTAATTCGATCACTAGAGATGAAAAACAAAAACAGTATCTGCTACAGGTGGTTGAAGACAATAGACAAAAAGTGCCTGATTTCAAGAAAAAAACATAACCAAGTATGTCAGAGATTAGGCCGCGCATTCGAAAAATCGAAAATAAATTCTTAGTTCTTTATTTTAAAAGGAAGATTTTAGGTTTATGGAGTTTAGTACTTTTTTTCATCGCACTTGTTTCATATTTTTTCTCATCTTGTTTTAATTTTATAATTGTGTAATGTCTTTGTATCGAAATTTGATCTTTACCTTCTGTAAGGAATAAAAAATGTTGTCCTAGTTGAAGTTTTAGTCATTTTTTATGAAACGAAAGTTTTTTTTTTCTTTTCTTATGTAGAGGACGCTTTTGTTTTTCTAGTCCATAAAAGAGGGATATTTTTATTATTTTTTCCATTTTTGTTTGATAATTAAACGGAAAACGATTAATTTTCTTTTATTTGCCTTATTTATTTAATAAACTTGAAAGCAACAAGAGAAATACTCTAAAAATTTTAATAAAATGCCTTAAAAATATTAAAAAAATCATATAAACACAAAATTTTAAGCCAAACCTAGATAAATTTGGTATCAAATGATTCATTTTTTTAATACGCATCAGATGGAACCATTTATAAGTGTCTAAAATTGAAATTATAGGCATAAAATCGAAAAAACTAAAAAAATTAAAAAAATTTAACCCTTAAATTTTTGAATCGAGTGCTCGGGGGTCAAATTTTTTTATTTCGGTCTAAAAATTGGTTAGCACACTTAAATCATCATTTGTCACGATATGAGAGGGCTGGACATTAATAACTTTGAGATTCGTCCAAAACGGGACACCCTACTGGACACCATCCACCTACCCAACACCGCCCGCAGTCGCTTCAATTACCACAATGGTATCAAAAATCACACCTCCAGTATTCTCAAGTGCAACGGCTTACCTAGTAACATCGATCAGTAAAACCGACCCGATAACGACCAAGCGAAACAGAACTTCCTTTAAATTTAATAAACGAGACTTTACTGTACACTAACAAAACATACTACAAATTATAATACCTACAAAATTTTACTTGGGAAACCAACAAAGATATTTTATGTTTGAGGAAACACATCTTGCATAAATGTGATAAAAGCTGTGAAAACTTCATTGAAGATACTGAAATAGCAATAAAGGATTACAACATATTTAAAACAGGTAGATTTGCTAGAAAAGGAAGAGGAAGCTGTTGCATTTACCTAAAAAATATATACACAGTTAAAGTGAAGGTCAACAAATATATACAAGATTATATATGAAGAATGTGTACAGTTCACTATACAGAGTGACCACAAAGTCCCTTCGCAGTGAAATTACAGCATATTTATATGTTGCCCTTGTTTTTCATGCAAAGGGACTTTGTAGCCACCCTGTACACAACAAACGGGGAATTACGATTTGTTAAGCCGCATTTACACTGGGCTAAATTTGTTAGCTAATGTGTTGGCAGACATGTTAACTAACAAATTTAGCCCAGTGTAAACATTTAACATGGTCAAACATATGTTATCTAACATGTTAGCTTGTTTTGTGAACGCTCCGAAGCATAAAACATTTTGTTAATGTGACATGATGTGAGGCAATATTGTCATACTCAGGGTTGCCAACCTATTACGATCAAAATTTCGCCCAAAATACAAAAATTTATCACCAAATTTCGCCAAATATATATATACAGGGTGCCCCATAAGTCCAGTCTTATAGGAAAATTCATTTGAAATTAAATTTACAAATGTAATATATTAGAACTAAAATAAATGTTCAAAATGATGTCTTGTTTTAGAATCTTTTTTTTGTTGCAGGTAGCTGCAGTGGCTAATATAGAAGTGAGTTACACTCCTCAGGAAAAGGCGAGAATTGTTCTTTTGCGTGCTTCTGGCATTAGCCAAAGACAGATAGCTGAAGAATTTTACCTTCGCCATTCCAATAAACCACGACCTGGTCAGCGTTCTGTTGGTCGAATGCTTTCAAGATTCAAGGAGATTTTTTTCTCTGGGGTCACCTTAAGTCTGTTGTGTTCATTGACTGTCCACGTACCACTGAAGACCTTAAAAAAAATATTTCTGCTGGATGTGCACAAGCTACACCAGAGACTTTGGCACGTGTGCGTTTAAATTTGGAACATCGTACCAAAATGTGCGAACAACAAGAACAACATCAATTTGAACATTTGTTTTCGTGTTAGGTAATGTATTAATTTTGTAATACTTAATACCAAAATGTGCGAACAACAAGAACAACATCAATTTGAACATTTGTTTTCGTGTTAGGTAATGTATTAATTTTGTAAGTGTAATTTAAAATAAATTTTCCTATGAGACCGGATTTATAGGACACCCCGTATATATATATATATATATATATATATATATATAATATATATATCCGCACCTAAGTGTACTGATGTCAAAAAATACATAAGTATATATATATATATAGTTACCGTTTGAGTTATTAACTATCAATATAGTAATGACCTTTCAATTCTCGGATCACCTGAAGATCCGTCACCCCAGCCTTTTTTACTTAGCTTTATAAGGGCGTACAGTTGACCTAAGTTAACCTAACGATTGGTTGGTTAGGTTAAGTCGTGATATTTTCGTTAGTTAGCCTTACAAAGATAACTATAAAAGGCTGGGGTGACGGATCTTCAGGTGATCCCAATTCGGATCATTTCTCTAATGTGTCTACGTTATTTTAATCTTTTCTTTTTATCTTAATATTTAAAAAAATTAGTTGTATAATGTTTTAATTATCGTGTATTTTAGCCTGTTTTATTTGCCTACATATCCATGTTTTCTTTTCGGCGTTTATACTAGATTGCTCCGAAGATGGTTACTGTCATAATTGAAACGTTAGCAAGTTTGTTCAATAAAGAGATTAAGTTAAGATGTTCGTCTTTGCTCCACCTTTGGTGCTTTTATGGGTTATTAAACTAAGCTTTCCACGTAATATTTCCATAGCTGTTATATATATATATATATATATATCGCGAAATTTGACGATACATTTTTCTATTTTTGGCGAAATTTTGTTCGTGATAGGTTGGCAACCCTGCTGTCCACTAGTTAATTCGGAGACAAATGTTTGTGGCGTTGTGACGTGCAGTTTCTTTTATATTATTTGAAGCTATTCTATGATATTAGTTGACTGAACATGTTAGATAACATGTGTTTCAGTGTAAACGGTGTACACTAACTGCATGTTAGCTAACATGCTAAGCCAACATGTATATAACAAGCAGGGACGGCTCAAAACCCGGCTAACCGGGCGGTTGTCCGGGGCGCAATGTGCTGGGGGCAGAGGCGTACCGAAGGGGAGGGTAACAGGGGCGATCGCCCCCCCTTGAGCTAATAAATTATTATTATTTTCCCAGTAAAATTGCTAGGTTACAACAGGAGGAGAATGAAAGTGAAACAATTTCGGCGCCTTCGGCGCTAGCTCTTGCCTCCCCTACTACTAAAAATCTAAAATGGCTTAGGATCTTGAAAACTTTTAATCCGGCCGTGAGAATAATTTTCTTTTATAGAGGTAACACTCCAAGGAAATGCTTAATCTCGAAATTAGCACTTTTTTATTCTTATGATAATACAAATCTGAGCATCCTAATTGTGGTTTGCATTGAATATTATGTTACTAATCAGATTTTTATCATAATTTTTATATTTTTTATAATATAATTTTTATATTTTTATTTATAATGTGTCTTAGCAGTAGCTAGTTAATCATCTCTAACTGAACGATAAGCTCATCATGAACGTACATAAAAATTATTTACCTCTATTTCAATTATACTTCTACGATTAGTTCCAAGTTTGACCCCCCCCCCCCTCTTGGCAAATTTCTGGGTACGCCCCTGGCTGGGGGGCGCTAAAAAAACGGAGAGAAAAAACTTAATAAATGAATAAAAAGAAATCCAAAATATAAAAATCGTGTGACACGAAGTCAAATTGTTGAGGAGTGTGTCGTAAATTTCTTACGACAAATTCTTAACAATTATAATAGCATACGTGTTTGTATGTATATTCAGACAACTGCAACCATCAGGTTTTTCCAAGATTAAGGCACAAGAAAAGGCAATTTGAGTATGAGAGTGTTGATGGAGTTCCTAATGCAGAAAATTTAGAAAGCTCGTTCAAAAATCATATGTTTAATGTTATAGTAGACAGAACAATAATTTCTTTTTCAGAAAGATTAGAACAGTTACAAAACTTCAATAACTCATGGGAATTTTTAAGTAACTTAAAAGATTTACCAGGTAAAAATGAACTGACGAGTGCGTGTCAAAGTTTGGAGGAAAAGTTAAGGTATCAAGAAAATAGCGATATTAATAGCTGCGACTTCTTACTAAATTAGACATTTCAAATGCAATATTTCCCGGAGACGTAAAGTCCTGATACGAGCAGTTAGATTTGTCAACACTAACGAGTTGCGGGATGTTATGCCAAACCTGTGGGTTGTATTAAGGATAATGCTTACAATTCCAATAACTGTGGCCACGTGAGAAAGAAGCTGTAATAAGCTAAAACTGATAAAGACGTACTTAAGGTCTTCCATGACGCGAGAAAGATTAAATTCTTTAGCAATTTTGTCAATGGAAATATTTTGTCAGAAATATACAGTATATATGATAAATACTATAAAAAAATTTGCAGGTCTAAAGTCGAGAAAAAAAACATTTTAGTTAGGATAATGTATAGATTTCAATGTCTGTTGTTGCATTTGATTTTTTTAATTTATCTGTAATAAATTCTTTATTCCTATATTTGTAGTTTTTTTATCATTATGAAAAATTACTAAAATGGTAAAAATTGTCAAGGGCGCCGAAATTTAATTTGCCTCTGGCGCTGACAAGCCTCGAGCCGGCCCTGATAACAAGTAAGCGTCAAAGTACTGTAAATGCGGCTTTACAAAATGAAGTAGAAAATACGTTAAAATCACTTACGGCTCTTGCACTAAATATACTAAATTGTTGTGATTTTAACTTTCCTTTCATAACATGGAAAAAATAAAGACGTTAGTTACGTCGAGAAGTTCCACGGGAACATTAGACAAAGGATGACAGAACTCAGACAAAAATGTTTAAATATTATAGAAAATTATGAGTTTACCCACGAAATTTCTGATGCAACTCGAAAATAAAATGTTTTGAATTTGATTCTGACAGATAACAGTAGCTTGATAATAAATAAAACTCCAACGCAAACTAATATCTCTGATGTTGCAATTGATATACAAATACAACTAAAATCAGAAAACTTAAAACTCATCCTAGAGAGGAATATTTGAATTCAAAGGAAGTGGAGTAGGCAAGTATAAATGAAGGATTAATGGAAGTAAATTGGAAATTGCTACTTTGTGAGAAAACTCAGAAGAAATACTATACAGTACATATAGTAGAGAACGAAACTAATCCTAGATTTTCTTTTATACAGGAAGGAGGGGCCAAGAGCAGACGCCCGCAAAAAAGTCCCTTCATAGAAAGAGAAGAGAGCCAAAATGCAAATATTATTCTTAATTTTTTTAATTTTGAAAAGACTGTATAGTGTGCAAGATGCATGTATGTGGAGTGAGGAAGAGAGGGAGAAGTGTGTGTTTGAGAGCATGATGGACTGCTCATGGCGTAGATGAGACACGGAAAAAGATCAGCTAAGGAGAACAGTGACAGGAGAAACGGGAGTTCCAGCACTCCCTGACTCCTCCTAACACACATTCACGAATGGTTAAAAGGAAAGGTCACCAGAGATGCCGCCGCACCGACTACTAGGAATCACCCCGGGAGAAACTTCGAACCGTTCAACACGCATTTGTCGTACTCCCATATTAATAATGAACCAGCCATTCAACTCATCTTTAACTCTTAAGGAAGCACTACTACCCAATTAAAAAAAATTTAAAGTATTTAACAACTTATTACTGACCCAACACATTATAAGCTCTTGCCACAATGCCACAATACACATCTGTTCTTATCATACCCTTTCTCCAAATCCATAAATGCCATATACTCTATACACCTTTTTCTTTTAACCATTTAGGTTGGTAGTGAGCTGTCTCACTGCAAAAACTTGATGAACACATCCTCTGCTTCTCTAAAACTTTCCTTGTTCATAACAACCAAAAATGCACTTTTAAAATTAACAAATATTTTATAAATTACATCAGGTTATGCGATAATGTCAAACGTGTAGAATGATCACTTTCAGTAATTTTATGTACATATCTAAATGAAAATGTAAATACTGTATATAACATTGGGACTGTAGTTGCAGTGTTGGACTCTGGACCACACTCATCCCCACAAGGTCGGGAAATACGTTCCGGATGTTGTCTGCTTTAGCGTGTACATATGGGTGTTTCAAAAGTTCAGAATCCTAGAAAATATTTTTAATGCCTGCACACACACACACACAAATCTCTCTCTCTCTCTCTCTCTCTCTCTCTCTCTCTCTCTCTCTCTCTCTCTCTATATATATATATATATATATATATATATATATATATATATATATATGTAAAAAGTGAACAATGAACAATTCCTACACCATCATTATATGGATTCATTGTCTTTATGCAGAACTTATGTTCGTATAGTTTTATGTTCGAATGTCCATTTTTACATAAGAAACCAAAATCGCCTAAGCGAGTTTTGGATAGAATTTCGATTTGTACGTCTTTATTCATTCCTGTATTTTTCTAATTCATCTTTCTAATAATGGCTTATTCACTATGACGTCACAAAATAACTTTGTTCTAATAAGGTTGTGGTGTTGTGTAGTATAAGCATTATTATTCAACCATATTCATCCATACGTCACATTTTCCATTCATCATATATCTAGTATCCAATGTATGAAAATTCTTTAACATCATGCTAAGGACGAAACACTCTATAGAAGTCATTATTTATATGTTATGTAGTATAAACATTATTATTCAACCATACTCATTCTTACATTCATGTTCTTTCTTGACCGCTATCCTTTATTAATTTTATTACTTATTCATTCATCTACCTATTGTCTACTTATGCCCTATCAACTTATCAGTCTATGTTTACTCGTGTCTATATTACGCACACAACCTATTGTGTGACGAATGATATGTGTACACTACTGTGTGCAGTCGTACCTGTCTATTGACGATCATGATTACGTACATGTATTCTTTTTACGTTTTATTTTCTTTTATTATTTCACCTCCCGTCATTGATTTCCCTTGATCATTGTAACTATATAAATTTTATTAAATATTCATTTTTTACTCGTGTCAATTTGTGACGCGCGAAACTTTGGGCGTTCGTTCGAGAACGCGAAAAAAACGTTCTCGTATTATTTTTTTCATTTTTATTTTTAATTATATGACCTCCCGAGGTGAACTCAAAAAAATGCTTAGTAAGATCGAATTCCGCTCACGACGACAGAGTCGAGCGCCTCAAAGATAAAAATACCTCCGTTCGCTCTGATTTCAAATTTATAACATTTATAACATATTATGTTATATCATGTGTGTCATGTCTTATGTACTTGTGTTGTACTAATAACCATCTAGTATAACCATCTAGTATAACCATTTAGTATAACCATCTAGTATAACCATCTAGTATAACCATATATAAATATATAAAAACACTGTAATTAATAATAACTTGTAATGTACTTCAGTGAAACTGTAATTAAATGTAATGATTTAATTTATAATGTAAGAATGTACTTTAATAGAAGTGTAATTAAACAACAAGTGAATATGAAATAATCCATAATTGTAATCGAAATTGTAATGAACCAAAATTAGTACGTACTCAGTCGTGCACTTAATTTGTACTTGTGTACTACTACGAAATGATATCGCCTTCATAAATATAGACTCGGCGAAAAATACAAATTAGTTTTTATTTTTATTTTTTAAATTCTTATTTGCAATCATTCAAAAACATCTGATGTGTTTAAAAAAAGGGGGAAACTTAACCTTCGACTGTCTCCCCCAAACATTTAGGCTATATTATACATGTACTTGTAAAATTAGGAACTACTTCATTACGGCTCTCTGCTTTGGTCACTGCTAAGAGACTCCTTTGTTAGCAGCCTCGTTGCGGGGAGGGGGCAGAGGCCCCTTGCCTTCTTAATATTTTTAGATTCCGGCCTGAGCCATGGTCGAAAGAGGTCGAACCTCTACCCCTGTAAATTCAGAGTACTAACTGTAATTTTTGAGAAGTAAACCACAGTAAAAGAAGTTTTTTTATCTTTTTCCTTCGAGCCTTGTTCTCTTCAGGAACTCAGTCAGTTAAGTCGACAAGTCATAAAAGAAAAGTCGATAATTTTAGTATCAGAAAAAGTATCAGAGTATTATAAAAAGAGAAGAATTAAAAATTGGCGATCCTTTGCCCAAATTAAGAGACAACCCAAGCACCATAGAAGATATCGGCATAACAGTCTGGCGAGTCTGTAACCAAGAGTTTAACAGAGTGGCGACCGAAAAGAATTAGAATGATATAGAAGAAATAACCGTTGCAGCCTCCTAACCAGAACCCCCCGTCGAATCCGAACCGACTCAGGGCCATAAAGGGGGGGTTAACAGTCTGGCGACCCTATACCAGGATAAACACATAGAAGAAGGAAGATAACAAGACTAGACCCTTTAACCAGGATCTTCACGACTCCAGGATTCTTCCAGTCTTCCAGACCCTTTACCAGGATCTTAAGAAGAAGATTTTAACCAGAAGATTTTAACCAGAAGATTTTAACCAGAAGATTTTAACAAAAGGCCACTCTTTGGCCAAGATAGAAATTACCCTGCATCAGGATAAAACCAGTTGACCGGTGTGTCACGACTCCAAGTTCTCCACGCCTAGTTTTCATCCAAGAAGAAGTAGCCGACAAGACGTCTTCAGGACACGTCTCAAGGATTTTCCCCATAGAAAATTTTGTTAAGTACAGTTTTTTTTTTTTAAGTAATTTATAATCATTTGAAAAGTCACTATTATTAACAGTTAATAATGAGTATCAAACCAGAATTTAACACAAAACACAGTGAACATTTCAGACACCAGTGATACATTTTTTTTAGTGAAACTAATTTTCACAGTAGTTAAAAGTAAGAGAAATTAAATGTAAGAGAAATTAAATGTAAGAGAAGTTAATTTCAAAGAGAGTTAATTTCAAAGAGAGTTAATTTCAAAGAGAGTTAATTTCAAGAGAGTTAATTTCAAGAGAGTTAATTGTCACAGAGTTAATTGTCACAGAGTTAATTGTCACAGAGTCAATTGTCGCAGAGTCAATTGTCGCAGAGTCAATTGTCGCAGAGTCAATTGTCGCAGAGTCAATTGTCACAGTTATTTGCACTATTATATTCAGTATAGAATAATTTTATTTTTATGTACCTTCCCGTACATTAGAGTGAAATATTGTTTACATTTTTTTATTTTTTGTTTGCAAATTTTTTTCAATTACTGAATTGAATTGACTTGCAAATTAAGAGAGAGAGAGTTTACAGAGAATTTAGAGAGAGTTCATAGAGTTATAGAGTTATAGAGTTAATTGAAGCAGTTTCAAGTTCCATTTTCAGTTTTCAGACAGTTTCAGTTGGTTGTAACCAAAAGGGACAACCAAACCCCAGAGATTTATAAAGATACTTGAAGTAATTTTGAAGTCATTTTTTTGAAGTAATTTTTTGAAGTCATTTTTTGTAGTCATTTTTTGAAGTCAGTTTTTCAAGTCAGAAGGTTGCACCAAGAGGGTCAACCAAAACAGAGGTTAATCGTCTCCACTTGATAAAGATCAAGTGCAGTCATTTTCCATTTTCAGTTAATCTTCACTTGACAAGCGTTCAAGTTAGACAGTTTAAGTTTCAGAATACTTGACAAGCGTTCAAGTTAGACAGTTTAAGTTTCAGAATACTTGACAAGCGTTCAAGTTAGAGAGTTTAAGTTTCAGAATACTTGACAAGCGTTCAAGTTAGACAGTTTAAGTTTCAGAATACTTGACAAGCGTTCAAGTTAGACAATTTAAGTTTCAGAATACTTGACAAGCGTTCAAGTTAGACAGTTTAAGTTTCAGAATACTTGACAAGCGTTCAAGTTAGACAGTTAAGTTTCATTTTCAGTTTCAGAATACTTGATAGAGTTCAAGTCAGTTATATTCGGAGTCAGAGTTTTATTCGAAGTTAGAGAGTTTTATTTGAAGTTAGAGAGTTCAAGTCAAAGTTAGTTTTTAAGTCGAAGTTAGTTTTCAAGTCCCAAGTTTTCAATGCAGTCAATTGAATTCAACCTTTTTTTGTTGTTCAAGAGAATTTAATTCAACCTTTTTTTTTGTTGTAAAAGAGAATTAAATTCAACCAGAATTGACCGTTTGTGTCTTTAGTCAACCTTTTTTTTTTGTTTGTGAGAAGAAAATTGACCTATCTGTCTTTTCTTTTCATGCCATTGTTACGTATATAAATATATAGTTATGTAATTTATTATTTGTACAAAGGTTGTAATGATTTTGGTAATTATTGTAATGTATATGAGGAACATGCTGTCCCTCCGTTTGTTGAACTCTTTTAATTTTTTGTTCTAAGTAGTGTGACAAGCAATCTTTTTTAAAAAAAAAAGAGCAAAGTGCTCACGAAAGATGTAATTGTCAATTTCAGACTTATACCCCCCCCGCTTAGTCACTCAATTCCCCTGAATGTAGTACTCCAAACTTTGTTTTTTATTTTATTTTTATTTTAACACCCCAACCCCAGTTGAACCCAGTGTCGACCAAAACCGTTTTTACAAAAGTTTTTAACGAGTTTTATAATTATTTTGATTATATGATGACAGAAATAGCGTAACAATTAATCGATCATGTACCTAATTTATCCTGCTCTGTACGATCGGGAAATTTACCCGTATGACCGCACATACCCTAAATTTCAGTCATTTAATTTTTAATAAAACTTCTACGGAATAAAACAGATGTATTTGTATATATGCAAACAAGTTTTCCGATTAAAAAAATCAAATAATTCAAATTCTATCAACATTCAACGAGAGTATAATTTTTCACTTAACAGGAAAAAATTATTAAACCTTTTTAATATATTTTTTTTATTATATAAAAATAATTTTTAATATAAAAATTTAATTGAAATTATTAAAAGAAAAGATTGTTCGAAATGCTTCCCTTCCATTTCAATAACTTTTTATTCTTGGCCGAAACTCATCTATGGCTCGATTTACTTTTATTTTTTAGAATATTATAAAATTGTATTTAGCTCGTTGAAATGCATAATTGATTCATATTTTTAATTTGTATTTTTATTTTTCTTTTGTTCAATTAATCGTGAGTAACTGTCCTTAAATTGTTATTGTACCATTTGTAAGGTATCAAACGAAAATTATAGTCAAATTGACATACTACTACAGTATATGGTTATGAATTTTAGTAGTCGAATTTAATTGTGTGTCGAAATTCAATTTTAAAACCGTGAGGGTTACTGTCATTACTCGTAAGGTCTTCTAAGTACGTCTTTTTTTATTATCTTAATACGTGTAACTTATTTAATTAAATACTTAAACACTACCTTGAACTTAAAGGATTTTATAATAATAATAATGATAATAATAATAATAACAACAATAATTGACTCAAAAGATTTTATAACCCTAAACCCATCTTAAATTATTATACATTATTTTTAAACTTTGTTAATTCAAAAACCTCCCAAATCCCTACACATACACACGCATGTATGCGCACTATATTATATATATATATATATATATACACAAACCTTATGCTAAAATCATTGAATATCACAATAAAACTATTTCATTACGTAAGTGCAAACTATGCTATTTAATCTTAATCATTTTTGCTTACTATATATAAATTCTCGCTCATGCATTTATTCAGTTAATTTAACAATCCTCTCAGCTAATCTGTCTCTCGAAATTATCAACTACACACTTTATACCTAGTACACAAAAATACACACTAGACCACAAGTCTATACATCATCCATTACGTAATTCTATTTTTACCTACACTAGTCAATAAAAATTAGCTTATAGATTGTACGATTTATATTTTTCCCTTTTACCTATTCATTATGAATGTAATTTTCCCCACAGAAAAAAAAAAAAATTTTGCTAAAACATTTTACGATATCATTCTTTGTCTAGCTTAATTGTTTATCTAAATTAAAGTTTTAATCTTTGAATTTTTATATTTTTTATCATAGCCATCTATGCGAGTGTCATGTTAAAAAATTTGATTACTCTGCATTGTACTCAACTACCCGAACTCGTTCTGTATAAAATTTGTATTGTAAAGAATGTCGTCATTACTTACGATGTTATTTTCTCAATTGTATTGTATTGTATTAATTTTATTATATTATTGTATAAATATCATTTAAAAAAAAAAGGGGAGAGCAATGTAAAAAGTGAACAATGAACAATTCCTACACCATCATTATATGGATTCATTGTCTTTATGCAGAACTTATGTTCGTATAGTTTTATGTTCGAATGTCCATTTTTACATAAGAAACCAAAATCGCCTAAGCGAGTTTTGGATAGAATTTCGATTTGTACGTCTTTATTCATTCCTGTATTTTTCTAATTCATCTTTCTAATAATGGCTTATCCACTATGACGTCACAAAATAACTTTGTTCTAATAAGGTTGTGGTGTTGTGTAGTAAGCATTATTATTCAACCATATTCATCCATACGTCACATTTTCCCTTCATCATATATCTAGTATCCAATGTATGAAAATTCTTTAACATCATGCTAAGGACGAAACACTCTATAGAAGTCATTATTTATATGTTATGTAGTATAAACATTATTATTCAACCATACTCATTCTTACATTCATGTTCTTTCTTGACCGCTATCCTTTATTAATTTTATTACTTATTCATTCATCTACCTATTGTCTACTTATGCCCTATCAACTTATCAGTCTATGTTTACTCGTGTCTATATTACGCACACAACCTATTGTGTGACGAATGATATGTGTACACTACTGTGTGCAGTCGTACGTGTCTATTGACGATCATGATTACGTACATGTATTCTTTTTACGTTTTATTTTCTTTTATTATTTCACCTCCCGTCATTGATTTCCATTGATCATTGTAACTATATAAATTTTATTAAATATTCATTTTTTACTCGTGTCAATTTGTGACGCGCGAAACTTTGGGCGTTCGTTCGAGAACGCGAAAAAACGTTCTCGTATTATTTTTTTCATTTTTATTTTTAATTATATGACCTCCCGAGGTGAACTCAAAAAAATGCTTAGTAAGATCGAATTCCGCTCACGACGACAGAGTCGAGCGCCTCAAAGATAAAAATACCTCCGTTCGCTCTGATTTCAAATTTATAACATTTATAACATATTATGTTATATCATGTGTGTCATGTCTTATGTACTTGTGTTGTACTAATAACCATCTAGTATAACCATCTAGTATAACCATTTAGTATAACCATCTAGTATAACCATCTAGTATAACCATATATAAATATATAAAAACACTGTAATTAATAATAACTTGTAATGTACTTCAGTGAAACTGTAATTAAATGTAATGATTTAATTTATAATGTAAGAATGTACTTTAATAGAAGTGTAATTAAACAACAAGTGAATATGAAATAATCCATAATTGTAATCGAAATTGTAATGAACCAAAATTAGTACGTACTCAGTCGTGCACTTAATTTGTACTTGTGTACTATTACGAAATGATATCGCCTTCATAAATATAGACGGCGAAAAATACAAATGTTTTTTTTTTTTTTTTTTAATTCTTATTTGCAATCATTCAAAAACATCTGATGTGTTTAAAAAAAGGGGGGAAACTTAACCTTCGACTGTCTCCCCCAAACATTTAGGCTATATTATACATGTACTTGTAAAATTAGGAACTACTTCATTACGGCTCTCTGCTTTGGTCACTGCTAAGAGACTCCTTTGTTAGCAGCCTCGTTGCGGGGAGGGGGCAGAGGCCCCTTGCCTTCTTAATATTTTTAGATTCCGGCCTGAGCCATGGTCGAAAGAGGTCGAACCTCTACCCCTGTAAATTCAGAGTACTAACTCTAATTTTTGAGAAGTAAACCACAGTAAAAGAAGTTTTTTTATCTTTTTCCTTCGAGCCTTGTTCTCTTCAGGAACTCAGTCAGTTAAGTCGACAAGTCATAAAAGAAAAGTCGATAATTTTAGTATCAGAAAAAGTATCAGAGTATTATAAAAAGAGAAGAATTAAAAATTGGCGACCCTTTGCCCAAATTAAGAGACAACCCAAGCACCATAGAAGATATCGGCATAACAGTCTGGCGAGTCTGTAGCCAAGAGTTTAACAGAGTGGCGACCGAAAAGAATTAGAATGATATAGAAGAAATAACCGTTGCAGCCTCCTAACCAGAACCCCCCGTCGAATCCGAACCGACTCAGGGCCATAGACGGAGGGGTTAACATATATATATATATATATATATATATATATATATATAAAATAACCTTGGTTAACATTGGTTTTGCTTCCGCCCGAATTGTTCATTCTGAAGAAGATCAAGCTTATCACTCCACCTACAGATCAACGTGGAATCCGAACCACGCCCCACCAGCAGCCCAGCGTCTTAACCACTTAACCACTGGGCTATATATATCTCGTAACCTAACCTCGTAGCAGTTCCGTGCGTTGGTCTCTCTTCACTTGAAGGTCAAGCTGGCGGCTCTAGGCCTGGCTTGGTGGAGGAGCGAGTTGTTCTCTTGCCTTCTCCACCGTACACAGCCGGGTACACCCGGCTCATCTGGTACCATCCTGAGCTAGGCATCTAGTCTTCATTTTAAGACGTCAACTTTGACTCCTGGCACGTTTCTGAGGTCCTTTGGAAGTGGTTAAAACGTTTTGGCTCCCAGAAAACCAAGCAGGTTTCCTTCAGTGTTGAAAAGGTCCCTTGTCGGGCTTTTAATTTGGGAACACTACACATTCTGCCTTTCGTATTTTTCAGTGTTTCTTGGATGGTAATTGGGTTTAGTTTGAGGTTTGGTACCAGTTTTTTGGTCATTTTTCATGTATATATTATGGTATACTGCTCTCTTCTTCTTTCCAGGGAGTACAGATTTAGTTTATGTAGTCTTTCCCAGTAGTTGAGTTCTATGCAGCCATCGATCTTGGCTGTGAAATGTCTTTGTATACCTTCTAGTTTATTAATTCCTTCCTTCTTGTATGGGGACGTCAAGACTGAGTAGTAATCAAGTTTTATTTATTTATATATATATATGTATATATATTATATATATATATATATATATATAAAATTTAATGCTTCTCTGTGGTGTAGTAGTTAACGTCGATAACTACGAATCCATCGGCTCCAGGATCGAGACCCGGTGACGGCAGACGGCGCGCAACAAAGCCCAGCTGTTCATCTTTCCACACAATAAAAAAAATTGGTTGGTAGATAAATGGGTACCCCAGTAGCTTAGTAGTTAAGACGCTGGGCTGCTGGTGCGGCGTGGCTCGGATTCCACGTTAAAACTGGAAGTCTAAGGTGGAGTTACAAACTTGACCTTCGTCTGAATGAACAATTCGGGCTGAAGCTGAACCAAGGTTAACCAAGGTTAATAATATAATTGAAAAATAAATATTCCTATGATTCCGGATTTTTGAAACCCAAGTCTGGAATCTTAAAAATATTTATTTTTCAGTTATATTACAATAATATATATTAAAAAATATTTCCTATGATTCAGGACTTTTGAAACATCCTGTTCATCAGGGATAAAAAGGAGTTCTGTCAGATTTTTATTGCGTTTTCAGTTTATACTTCTAAAATACTTCTAAAATAATTGTTCCCAAGACTAAAATATATTACGATACTTAAGGGATATGTAATATTTTATGTATCTGATTGGATTGTATTGTACGTGACATTAAGCACGTTTATCAATAAGTTATTCAATATGATCTTACGAGAATGTAAACATGACACAATGATATTAATATATAGAACTATATTTTGCAATAAATGTGAATGTACACGACCATAACACTTAAGTTAATATCTATAAATAATTAAGTTCATAATTATTATATATAATATATATATATATATATATATATATATATATATATATATATATATAATAATATAATACAGAGAAATATGAAATTATATAAA
This sequence comes from Bathynomus jamesi, assembly GCA_023014485.1. Lineage (NCBI taxonomy): Eukaryota > Metazoa > Arthropoda > Malacostraca > Isopoda > Cirolanidae > Bathynomus > Bathynomus jamesi. The sequence continues at coordinate 196,383 of JAJOZX010004681.1, read as the reverse complement.
CCCTTGAACGACCAGACGACGAGGTTTCCTGAAACCTGAATGAAATCATCTGTCGTTAGTCAGAGTAAACCAGGCATAGTGACAGTATTGTAATTAGAGATATAAAAACATATAAAATGTCAATGCCTATTGCAGTTATAGCCTCATAAATTCAGAAGTTACGCCATTACAAACCTGACATTCGTCCTCTGGATTCATAGGCATTGCATAGGCGGATCTTGCGGGGGGGGGGGGGGGGGGTATTTTATTTTATTCAAGTTCTATTTTGTCTTTATCCGTATATGCAGGGGCGTAACTAACAGGGGGGACAGGGGGGACATGTCCGCCCCCCAACTTTTGAACTGAGGGGAATAATATAGGTTTTGTTCCCCCCGCACTTTTGATCTAAGTTAGCTTACGTGAAGGAAATTATTTAGTTCTTGAAATAATCTATGATGAGTAAATCTTTAATTATATTAGTCCTATTAGTATGCTGGAAAGTATTACTGATTCAGTACTAATACTGCAGTGATAGATACTTTAATGAGACATCTAGTTTTTTTTACTTTAATTATTGCATAATTTAGATATCATTGTTATATTCTACCGAAAAAATATGCCTTGGAAGACCAAATTTAAACATTACCTACAGGATAGCAGCATAAAAATTCATCGCAGGATTTTCCATCATTATAGTTGTCCCCCACAACTTTTGAAAACTAGTTACGCTCTTGCGTATACGTTGTACTTCCAAATTTGTAGTTGTAATGATTTTCATAGGTGCCCTTAGGAATGGTGCAGCCATATCACTATTTTTGTCTTCATCTTATTCTGATAATTCTTTTAATTGGCAAAACATTTGTAAATTTTTGACAAATTTTCTGTGATAACTGTTGTACCCAAATTAGATTTTTATTTTGTATCATATTTGAATGAGACTGATCTAATAAAACAATACAATTCATTTTACACTCGCGCATTGGTGATCTGTTTTAAGAAAAAAATTTTAGTACTATGCCCTTTTTATTTTAGGGGGTGCCGTTTTTCTTTGGATCCCCTTACTGAAATGCTTAGATCCACCATTGCATTGGATCCACAAAGTATCGCGTCTGGATAAAATAAGTAATATATATTTGTTACCCTTTACTCCTAGTTTTCTTTTAAATTTCACAAAAAATGAACTAATAACGGTAACATAAATATTTTGTAATGTAGTAATTTCGTACGATATTTTCAGGGACTCTACCAATTTTGTATGATAGTCCTATTTTGCATTATTGCATGAGTAGGTATATTATGCACATATTATCCTTGTTTGAGATAAATATTCTTTGCTAATATAGGAACATACCTTAATATACTGTACAACAATGTAAACACTGCATGGTTTCATTACATCATGATAGGCATTTTTAAATGTTATTGAAAATGAAAAGGTTTATTGGCAGACTATAGTCCATATGACAAATATTATTAATACAATGACAGTTCATATACTAAGGATAGAAATATATACAATTGATTAGAAATAATACTGCACTGTCGAAGTTAAGTGGAGCTACAGACAGACATTTTCGTACCAAGAAGTCCATAGCTTAGAGCCACGCTTCTCAAACTAGGGGTTGCGTAAATATTATTGGGGGGTCGCAGGAACATTTGAAAATATTATTTTTTTCATAAATATACAGTGTTAGTACCTATTGCTTTTATGACATTGAGTGAAGGGTCGCGAAAAAATTTGTCTGATCCAAAGGGGTCGCAAGTGAAAAAAGTTTGAGAAGCCCTGGCTTAGAGGATAAATGGCAGGACTCATGGATAGCTTGGATGATCAGGTTGGTTGATTTTTTAATTCTTTGCATTAGACTGTGTTGAGCACGTCTTGTTACCTCCGGGAAGCTCGGGACATTGCGGGTAGCAAACATTTTCGAAGCTGAGCATCTCGGGGGTAATTTATGTAAGAATCTAAAAGACCTATTGTACAGCAAATTTAGGGTTCTGCCAGAACCTCTTCTATAATTCACCCAGAGTTGCTGACCGTATATATTACTGCAGAAAGTACGAAAGAGTGAGTCTTTAGCTTCACTTGTACAGAAACGAAAGTTCCTTATGGTCATATTCGCTTTAGCACACAGGCATCGAGATTGTTTTCTTATATCCGAGTCATCACTCAAAGTGCTGGTAATAGTTTGACCTAAATACTTAAACTCTTGTACTTCCTCAATTACTTCACCATTCATTTTAAACCTTATATCAGCTGGCTGATTACAGCTTTTAGGATGAAATTGCATAACTTTAGTTTTTGTAACATTAACCCTTTATCGCCGAACTTTTTGGGTAGGGTTGAGTCTAAATGGGTGTATCTGAAACGTTACGTATTCGACGCATAGTGCGGTAAAGGGTTAAAAAGAATATCATTTTTCTGCGAATACACTTCGCAGACATTTAGTAGCCGATCCAGACCTTTAACAGAGGGACTTATTAACACTGCGAAAAATGCTCTGTATGAATTGGTCCACAATTAACCCACCCCTTATATCTCCAGTCTAACTATAGAGTAGATCAAGTCTAGCCTAGAGGGGTCAGCCTAGAGATTCCGGAAATGGTCCGGAGCGGGCAGATAAATTGAGGTCCACAGTAGGATCCTCACCAAATTAGGTTAGGGCAATCTACCTTCACCTTTGTTAAGCTATGAGTTGATGCTGGGTCTTAGGCCACAATGTAGGCCTAAGTTGTCTGACCCAGCTTAATTTAATGAATCTATGTAAACCTGGGTTAAAAACACAATTAGTCACTTACTGCTAGTTATTAGAGAGTCTCTTTTCTCCTTCCTGTTTAATTGTCGAGAGCGTACTTGCTGGTGGGGATCTTTCTTCGGTGTCTGTTCTCATCCCTTCTCCAGTTGCGTCCTCTCGCCCCCTTCCTCGTTTTCCTTCCCCTTTGTTCTCCTCTTCGCGGGGCTTTTTCCACCAGCGTTGTTGGTTTTTTCCTCGGTTGGTTGAGCGGTAATGTATATCTATTACCGAGCACGCTCTTGTCACACAGTATATAAATACTAGTGTGGAGAATAACTCTGGTGAGCAACCAATGGTTTCATCCACCCAGTTATTGACAAAAAGGAATTTAATAATTGTTAGATTAACTACCTACCTACTCAGTGAACCATTTTCGTTACCTCCCAACTACCCACTCATCAGTTTTCCATATACTGGGGGCCCAGGGAGATAAAAATTTTGGTGTCATTGTCACCAATTTTTATGTCTGAGTGTAGACTAGCTAACTATTTGACTGTAAATGTCTGTTAATGTGATTAACAGTGCCTATCCTCACTTCTCATGGAGAAGGTGTAGCATTTAATTAGAAGAGAAAATATACATCCATAGGATGAAACTGTCTATGGTCTTTACCATAAGAAAAGAAAAAATGAAAGTTAGAAGATAAAATTACAATTCCCCAGCATCTATTTTTTGTTGTAAAAATAGTGGCGCCTTTATGCTGTTTGTCGCTGAGGTCTTGTGTCTGTCAATGTTGTAGTAGGATGCGTTACCACTCCTACTGTCAAAGGAATAGTTACTGGAAGTTCAGTGTCTCCAGTTGTTACTGTCAGTGGAGAAGGTTCTCCAAAGTCCATTGTTTTGGGTCTAGACTCTAAAGGGTACAAAAGAGAAATGTCTCTTGTTGTGTCACCCGTTGAAGTCCTTAATTTGACCACTCTTGTTACCCCGTCTGCCCCTGGTCTGAGTTCTGAAACTCTAGCCAGAGGCCAGTATTGTCTTGGAGTACTGTCATGTATGAGAACAAGGTCCCCTACCTTAATTGTGTCAGACCAATCCTTCTTAGTCATTTGTTTATGTCTCTCCTTAGACCCATCAAGTACTCAGTTTTCCACTGTTTAATGAAATGAGCTTTAACTGTAGTTAAATGTTGAACTTAGTCTGGAGCTCATCATGTCGTTGAGTCCAGTTTGGGTCTTCTGAAGAGTCTATATTGTAGTCCGGCAGGAGACTAACTTGTTTCCCCGAATCAAATGATTTGGAGTTAATGGTTCCGGGTCATTAATGTTGTCACTCACATAAGTGAGTGGTCTATTGTTGATGATGTTCTCAATCTCAGCCAGGAGAGTGAGCAACTCAAATAAGTGTATCTGTTTTTTGCCAATTGCTTTCTTCAAGCAATTCTTTACTGTTTGTATATTCCTCTCCCAGATAGAACCATACCAAGGAGAGGCAACCGGAATATACTTCCACTTTATGTTTGAATTTTGTATATATAATTGTGCGAGTTCATCGCTTAACAAGTCGTGGATGACTTGTTCACCAGCCTTGAAATATGTAGCATTGTCAGTCCAAACTGTCTTTGGTACTGAATGTCGTGCACAGAATCTCTTAAAGATAGCAACAAAAGATTCTGCTGTAAGGTCCTCCACCACATCCAAATAAACAGCTCGTGAGGCAGCACATGTAAACAGTACAATGTACATTTTTTGTTCAGTGTCAACCACCCCTACAGTCAATGCTCCTGTATAGTCAATGCCTACAGTCTCAAAGGGTCTGTTGAGAGTAACTCTCTCCTCTGGCAAAGCAGGAGGATTTGGTTTCCTATAGGGCCTAGCATGAATACGCCTACATGTGACACACTCACTCAGGACTGTTTTAACAGTGATCCTTCCCTTGGGTATCCAATAAGTTTTTCTTAATGTAGTTAGTGTCTGTGGTACCCCCATATGATATACATCATTGTGTGTTTTTCTGATGATTAATGTTGTCAAATAGCTAAATCTAGGTAAAAGGATTGGATGTTTGCTTTTGTATGACAGTTTTGATTTGTCTAATCTCCCTTTACACCTTAGAAGGCCTTCCTCATCTCTGAACAAGTTTAGATCCACAACTACTGATGGTACAGGTTCTTTTGTTTGTTTCCCATTAGTTAAGAATTCTAACTCTTTATTGTACTCTTTTTGTTGTGCATGGCCTATCCAGTATTTGGTTGCAACTTCTGTATAATTATGATTGTTTTTATTTAGCTGTTTGTTAATTGTAGTTAAACAGTTGTGAGCAAACCTCAAACAGTAGGCTGTAACCCTGACAAGTTTGTTGAAATCAGAATAAATTTCATAATTAGTGATTGGTTCAACCTTTTCATTTGAAAAGATTAAATTTAATGTCAAGTTAACTTGTTCCACAGGCCATTGGTCTGTATTACAGAGCCACTTAGGTCCATGAACCAAGTTTTGTTTGACTTCAACAACTTGTAGGATAAACCTCTGGTCAGAAAGTCTGCTGGATTTTGTTTAGTTGGAACATAGTGAAAGTTTACTTGTAGGCTTTCATTAGCTTCAGCTATTTCTTTTAGCCTATTTCTTACAAAGATATTCTTACTATTAATGCTATCATTCCGTATCCAGGCAAGACAAATCTGACTGTCAAGCCAGATGTGGATATGAGTTATGTTCACATCATGGTAAGCATCCTTAAGCAATGAAATGGTTTTAATGGCTAATGTAGCAGCCAATAGTTCCAATTGAGGTATGGTTCGGGTAGGTTTGAGAGGTGCAACTTTCCCTTTTGCATAAATTAGATGACTTTCTGTAGGGCTTACAAGATACGCACAGCACCCATAAGCTTGTGTGCTTACATCAGCAAACACATGAAGTCTCTGGGGCTTATCCCTAAACCCACAGCACCTTTGAATTTTAATGTTCTGCACTTTTGTTAAATCAGCAGCTAACTTCTTCCAAGATTTTTGATTTTCATTTGTTATTGGATCATCCCACCCAACATTTGTCCTCCAAATTTCTTGGAGGAGAATCTTTGATTTTATTGTTGAAGGCAGGAATAGACCCATAGGATCAAAAATTTTGGAAGCCTCTGATAATATTTGTCTTTTAGTATTTGCTTCCTCATCAAGTTTAAAACATTTAGTACAGATTGAATCATGACTGTTAGAAGTTGCATCCAAATACCAGTTCATACCTAAAGTTTTAACTCTGTCTGATGGCTCAGTAAGACCATTATTATCCTTTAAAATCTTTTTGTTTAAATCCTCATCATTTGAAATCCACTCTCTAAGTTCAAAGTTACCTTGTTGCATAATGTTTTGAGAGTGTTCATAGACTTCAGATAATTCATTTTGTTGTTGTTGAGCCTATTAGATTGTCTACGTAAAAATGTTCCTTAAGGAAGTTCAATGTTAAAGAGTTATTAAACTGGTTCAAATGATGTCTAATTGTCAATGCTAATAGGCTAGGTGAGCAATTGGCTCCAAACAACACATTAAATCTATAGGTTATGAACCCTTTATTCAAATCAAATGGATCCTTGAACCATAAGAACCTAAGTTGGTTCTTATCATATTCATTTTTAAGATTTATTCTCAAAAATGCCTTTGAAATGTCACTTTGTACGGCATATTTATCTAACCTGAACCTCAGTAAGATCTTCACAAGGTCAGAAATGAGATTAGGACCCTCAATCAGGCAATCATTCAAACTGTGTTTATCACTGTCTTTGAGGCTACAGTTATATACTACTCTGAGTTTTGTTGTTGGGGCATCTTGTCGATAGACCCCCCTGTGGGTTAAATAATGACAACCATTTTTTAAAAGGGTTATTTGTTACTTCTTCAATGAAGCCTTTCTGTAGCTGTTCTTTGAAGACATCATTATATGTTTTTATATTATTATCTTGTTTGAGTTTTTTCATTACTTTATATAAATGTCCTTTAGCTACTTTGAGATTATCTCTTAAAGTTGGACAATTTATTTTCCAAGGTAACTCAATAAAATAACTATTGTTGCACTGAATGGTGTCTTCAAATCTTTCTACCATTAACTGATCTTCTGAAGTTTGATTTGTGTCATGTATACCCACAGATTCTAGCAACCATAAAGTTTGAATTGCCTCATCCAAAGTTTCATTTGATAATGATGAATTAATGTTCTCAGTTGAGATAATATTATTCAAAGTGTTGCTATTCTTACAGGTGTTATGTAGGACTGAGTTGAGGCACATAGTATTTGTTGGTCATGAACTATTTTGGTTTAGGTCTAGGTTGTATTTGGATAGGTCACCCAAAGGGGCTATCCCTGATGGAGTCTGAATAGCTATACCATTACCTATCTCCACTATGCCCTTATGAATAAGATTAATATAATCTGCCCCCATTAACATTTCAATGTTAGCTACTGTGTTGTTAGTGATATGTCTATCAGCTATTTTGTAGTGTTTTCCCAAATGATTTATGGTTTGTTCTAGTTTGGGTATAACCAGTTTGTTTTGTCCTACTTTAGAAATAATAACTGCTTCAATTTCCTCTAATTTACTTTCTAAATGTAGTTCCAGGTCAATTGTCTTATAGCTATTTTTGTCCGAGTCATCCTTAACAAAGGATGCAATATTGAGGTTTTGTTCATTCGGGATTGGTGTCAAACCCAATTTATTTACTACATTTTGTGAAACAAATGTTTGTTGAGAACAACAGTCTATAAGACATCTCACTGGAGTGGTGCTACCCTCACTATTCACTAAGTCCAAAGTAATAGTTGGTAAAAGAATCTCAGTGTTTTTTGTTACGTTGTTTGAACAAACAGAATGTCCCATGAAAGTGGCATTTTCTTGATTACCTTTGTTTGGGGGAGGTATCTTTTGAGTTTGAGTACTATTGTTTGGACACTTTGGTGAATCACACATTGATGAGACATGTCGTAAACTTTTACAAAACTTACACTTGAATCTTAACCTATATTTACAGTCTTTCTTATAATGTCCCTGGCTAGTACACTTTTTACATAGGTTCAACTGTTCACATCTTTTAGCTCTTTGGTTAAAGTCTGAATATTTGTCACACCCAGTACTACTGTGTTCATTACTTGCACAAAATTTGCAATGTAGTGTGTAAGTTGAGGCAGCAGTTACATTAAAGTTCTGTAATGTAGGTGTTCGTGTATTATAGTTGGTCACATTTGATTCTACAGTATCAAGTTTTGTCTGTTTGGCTGTAGCTAGTTGGTCTCTGGGAACAGTCTTTGGTTTATCCATAGTCTGGGTCTTATTTTGTGTTGGAAAATCTCTCAATTTGTAATTAGTTAGGATATTGGGAAAGTGTTTTCTGATACTTTCTAGATTAGGATAATTTTCTCCCGTCTTTAGAATTAAAATATCTTTAACCCTCAAAGGAAGGCACCTAAGAACTATGCCTTGTATAATCCAAGATGAAGCTTTAATATCCATCTCATTGCTAACTAGTTGTCCTATAATAGCTTCTAATTTTGTATAAAAAATTTCCATATCACTATGGTTATCTTTTATGGGTGCAAAATCAAAAATTTGTTGAGATAATTCATATACAATCTCATCTTTATTAATGTAATTACGTTTTAAGAGATCAATAGCTACTTCATATGAATTCCCTACGGCTGGCCACCAATGCGAAAAATGCTCTGTATGAATTGGTCCACAATTAACCCACCCCTTATATCTCCAGTCTAACTATAGATAGATCAAGTCTAGCCTAGAGGGGTCAGCCTAGAGATTCCGGAAATGGTCCGGAGCGGGCAGATAAATTGAGGTCCACAGTAGGATTCCTCACCAAATTAGGTTAGGGCAATCTACCTTCACCTTTGTTAAGCTATGAGTTGATGCTGGGTCTTAGGCCACAATATAGGCCTAAGTTGTCTGACCCAGCTTAATTTAATGAATCTATGTAAACCTGGGTTAAAAACACAATTAGTCACTTACTGCTAGTTATTAGAGAGTCTCTTTTCTCCTTCCTGTTTAATTGTCGAGAGCGTACTTGCTGGTGGGGATCTTTCTTCGGTGTCTGTTCTCATCCCTTCTCCAGTTGCGTCCTCTCGCCCCCTTCCTCGTTTTCCTTCCCCTTTGTTCTCCTCTTCGCGGGGCTTTTTCCACCAGCGTTGTTGGTTTTTTCCTCGGTTGGTTGAGCGGTAATGTATATCTATTACCGAGCACGCTCTTGTCACACAGTATATAAATACTAGTGTGGAGAATAACTCTGGTGAGCAACCAATTGGTTTCATCCACCCAGTTATTGACATAAAAGTAATTTAATAATTGTTAGATTAACTACCTACCTACTCAGTGAACCATTTTCGTTACCTCCCAACTACCCACTCATCAGTTTTCCATAAACACCATATCATCGGCATAAACTAAGTTATTTATCCTTGTGTTATCTATACAACATCCCACTGTTGCCTCATTAAGTGAAGCAATTAATCCCTCAATATACACATTAAACAGCATAGGGGAGAACAAGGAGCCTTGTCTCACCCCGCAAGAGGAGCCAAAACACTCGGATAGTACATTGCCCCACCTAACAGTGAAAGATTGGTGGGAATACCAAAATTTCAATAAATTTAATATGTACATGGGAACCTTCCTGTCTTCTAGTTTTGTAAATAAAATATTGTGGTTCACCCTATCATATGCCTTACTTATATCAAGGAAACAGCTATAAATGGTTGAATTACTGTCAATGTATTTATATATTGTTTCTTTAAGTACATAGATACACAGGTCAGTTGAGTGGGACCTTTTAAAGCCAAATTGATTAGGAGATGTCCATAGGAAATCATTTAATCGGAGTAACAAGAGCTTTTCTAGTAGTTTCGAGAAGCAGGAAGCGACAGCAATGGGCCTGTAATTATTGCTGGACAGAATGTCTCCGTACTTATTTTTGACCAGGGGCAAGATATATACCCTCATGAACTCTGCAGGGATATAGCTATGAGCAAGCATGGCTGATAGGAGCAATGATATATGCAGACATACTACGTCATTTGCATATTTTAAGTGCTCATTCGATAAGTCATCTACCCCTGACGCAGAACCAGTCTTTAACTCTTTAATTAACCTCTTTACTTCAGAAAATGATATCAAAATATTTTCCCTTGTCCCTCCCACAATCGTTTCGCTGCAATCTATCTTAAGATTATCCCTACTCGCACTGTTAAGAATGTTAGAGTAGTGGGTTTTCCACATCTTTGCAATTTCATCCTCCCCCGACACCCCATCGATTGTCGGAGGGAGGACATTTTTGACACCCGTTTGATTCTTAACAAATTTCCAAAATTTGTTATTATCGTTATTTATGCGAGCTTCACAGGTTTTTGATGCTCGAATAGACTCTTCTTCCTGTTTACATCGCCTTATGGCCGCCTTCAACTGACCCCAACTTCTACACATATTCATGTATACTGGTCCTAATCTGGGTCTACCATGAAAGCACCACAAATCATAAGCGTCTTTCGATTCCCTCTTCAGGGGGGCAATAACATCATTCCATCCAGGAATAACCTTAGTATGAGAGTTGTAAGATTTAATCAGGGGCTTCCTGCTTCTCTTAACAGGGATATTATCTTACTATAATACCTATATATGAGTTTACAGTGAGAATCATTTGAGCAAGGATTATTACAGGCAAGGTGCAAAATTTCTAAATTATTAAAGAGGTGACATGTTCTGTCTTTGTATTCTATTCTCTGATGCATATTAACATTGGACCAATCGACGCGATTATTCTTACCTATTGAGTTTTTGTTAAGTCGTGTTGCGCATAAATTGGTAACGTTAATTAATATTTCTAATGGTCTATGATCAGAAAGAAGGAAATCATACAAAATATGAACTCTGACAATTCGATCCTTTAGATTATTACTAGTGAGACAATGATCAATCCACCTGGTGTTACCACTCATATCGCTAACGTATGTAAAATTACCACTGGCTACCCCTAATACATCTACATCACTTATACTTAAATTGGCCGACTCGCACATGTTACCCAATTTTCCAAAGAATTCCGAGTTCACATGTCCGTTAAAGTCCCCCATTATTATACAGTGAGAATATTTGGGGTTATCTGATAATGACTTAATTTTGTACAGCAAATCAATGTATTCATCGAGATTACTGCCTTTGTTTTATGGTAAATAGCAGTTTATAATTAATATGCAATCATTGTTCACTTGTAATTCAATGCCTCAACCTTACATTATCGCTTGTTAAAAATCTTATATGCTTTGACAAATTTTTCCTTAATAAGAAAGCAACACCACCAAAAGGCCTACCGTACATTAATTCATCTGAGAAGTCTACTGCTGATGACGCATGGTACTAAAGTCATCATGGATGGTAGAGAGGAATTTTAGCTCTTGCTTAGGTAGCCAGTGCTTCTGCAGGAGTATCAAATCTGCACTGTCGCAGATTTTATGAACATCTACAGTTGAATTCCTCACTGACCTTACATTATATGAGACTATTTTCAACAAGTTATCCGCCATGACTGATAGAGAATTTATTATTAGTAAGATTATTATTATTATTAGTAAGATTATTATTATTATACACAGTACAACTTTCAGGCATTACCGTTAGGGCGTCTATTATTATTATCATCATTATTATTATTATTATTTTGCCTTTTATCAAATCTCCTGGAAAAGTGAATAAACTCCTCAACAATAATACCGTCTGGCCATTGACTCATATTATACTGGTTGAAATGCGCATTTATACCTTTAATTATTACTTTAAAAGAGTTATAATAAGGAGATTTCGTGTTTAGTTTATTAACTATCACTATACTGTGTTCACCAATGATTTCTTCTATCATGTGTCGAATATCGCTTGCCTCGTTCGAGAGCTGAATTCGCGACACAAATAGGGTGAGATTCTTCATCGGTGGCCTCGCCGCGGAGACCGGTTGAGGAGACCTTTGGGACGGGCGCCTATTAACAGTTACCCACCAGTCCTGCTCCCTCGATCGAACCCTGCCTGGGGGATGTGTGGCACAACCTTTGGGGGATAGGAGGCCCCTCCCTTACTCTGTGGCTTGGTGAGGGTCTGTTAGCGGTGTTTATAACCTGACGGCCGCGCGTGCCTCTCCTTCTTCGGTGAGAGAGAGGGGGGGAACTGCGCACCGAGCGAGGCGTAATCGAACACCTCTCCTCTGCAGTGGGACGCAGGGAAGAGGGCAATGATGCCTCGACTCTCGGCATTGGACCGTCCCTGTTCCTCATTGTGAGATCGGGAGCAGGGGTCCTTTCTTGAACGGGAGAGGGGGGTTGACCGCTACCCCTGCATGCTGCGTTTCCACCCCACCTTCAGGGGGGGGGGTTGGAGGGGGGGATTTCGTTTCCCTCGCTGCCCGACACGCTTCTTGGAGATCTGGCTTGCTGAACTACTTCCGAGTAACTGGTTATTATTTATTTATCATTGTTAACTAAATAGCATTTTTATTTCCCTTCTTTCTTCTTTTTAACAACCTAGCTTTGGTTTCTGCTGGTCGGTCCTGGTTTGCACTAGCCAGCTAGGCTGTTTTTCTCTGGTCAGTTTGTTCATTCTCCCCATGAGAGTTCTAACATCATAACCTTCCTATAAACAGTATTTATTTTAATTTTCTCTTTTTATTATGTAAGATAGTTGCGTGCAGGTTGGGTAGTTAGTCGAGGAGAGAGTATACAAAGCAGTATTCAATATTTGCTTGTAAATACATTATGGGGCACTGACCTGGCCGAGAATCGTTTCAAACCACTGGAAATTCCCTACGCCCTACTCCTTATAACGTATAAGCTAAATGAAAACACTAAGGTCGGGGGTTCGACTCCTGATGGTGCTGGTAATAATAACGCAGGAGGTAGCGAAGTGGTGGCACTAGTTGTCTTGAGTGCAAAAACTTGCAAATAGTATAAATTAATTTAAGGAGAAAATGCATGAGGTTACAGTGGAGAATCTTCGTCATTTGTTAGGGAAATTAAGATAAGTACATACTTTCATTTACTTTATTACTTATGTAGTCACTGTGAAATGACGCAGCTCCAACTGTTGCCTACGGTATTTTATTTTGGTTGTTAAATATATCTGGAAAGCTAGGAATGTTAGTTACTATAAATTTAACAGAACACACACACACACACACACACACACACACACACACGAAATTCAACAACCCATGTGTTTGGGCGGGGGATCATAGCTGGTTAGATATTGTCGATCTTTCTCGTCTGGGTGGGGCTGGGAAAGATAGGTTCTCCTCCCTCGCTCAATTTAACTTTAAAAGTACGAAAGAATGGCTGCATAATTTATGTCATTTAGAAATTTGCGTCCAACCACGAATTAGGAAGAGTAAACAACAAATGATCAAACGTTGATATGAGGAATTAACACTTTCTTAAAGCTGTAAATAAAATAGAAAAGGAAAAAGAAACTAGTTAATTATACGTTGCGTATTACGTTTGTGCTATCATTTATAGAGGGTGTTGCCCTCTTCAGTCCGTAGCTCAGCGGGTAACATCGTTACCCTATAAGCGAAGCGAAGATACTAAGGGCCGGGGGTTCGACATCCCGATAGTGCTGGTTAATAATAATCCGGGAGTAAGAGCAATGGGCCACGAGCGTCTGGCCTGAGCTGTGTGTCAGTTTGTAGCTCTCCTCACTGCGTGATTCTTATGAAGAAATCTATCGAACAATTGTTATTATCTCGAAATGGGAAAATCATCGAAAGGCAAGCGCTTTGCAACTTATTTAAACTAACTTAATCTCGTACGTTAAGTTGGGTTAAATAGACCTAAACTAGCTTAACCCTTTACGGACGAGTCCGCAGCATATGCGGCCACCCTTGTTATCAGAACGTATAGGTTTTATTGTTATTGAAAACTAAATATTTTAGTAATTAGTCACTGAAATGATACACATTTTGGCTTCCTTTCCCGACAACTAAATGACATCTATATATAAACACGTAGACACATTTATAGAAACGAGGCATTGTAGTACAATTTATATTATTATTTCTGGTGGACCTTAAGGTACCATCCGTCGTTAAATGGTTAACGTAACTGTAAGGTTAAGTTAGATTAGTTTCGGTTAGACTAGGTTAAATGAAATTCAGTTTGTGTTTTTCTTTCGACGATTTGATCAGTCGATTTGTTTTTCGTTTCGAGAATTTGATCCAAGTTTCAATTCTTGTACTTCAATTTCCTGTCAAAATGTCATTCATCCCACCCTCCTCCATCGCCCTCCCCCTCCCACCCCATACATATATATATATATTGTGTATGAGTTATATGAATGTATTTATGATTGAAAGAGATACATTTGTGTGTTTCCTGGAAAGGAAAGACGCATTTGCTTTGCATCCAAAAGTAAAATAAAATAAACTACATTAGTTATGTTAGTTAAATGTCATCGTAATTCATTTGAATTTAGTGATTCTGTAATGTGAATTTCAAATGATAGGGTTTCCTTATTGGTTTAAGTTATACCCGTGGTAAATCTTGCTTCTGATGAGTCATGCACCGTGACATCATATGAAAACGAATGAGAATCGCGTGTACAGTAAAAATTATGATTACTAGAACTACTGCTTTTAATATGATAGCTTCCTCCTTTCTTGTCCTATGGCCTTGAAAGGATCTTAGGGACTTTGCTATCTTCTAACTTCTTACGCATATTCTTCCATAACTTCTTCAATTAATGATGACCTACGCAAGGAAGCCTCATTATTGTACTGACCATGAAGCATTTAACCCCACTCGATGGCATGGCAATGACCTTATAATATAATATGCTTGGCAATGATGCTAGGAGTTGTTCATACCCTGAATGGGTATATGGGCGGAGGGGTATTTTGGGGAATAATATAATAGAACCCTATCTTGTTATAGTGTAAAATTTACTTATTTATATATTCGTATATACTTATACATTCTTTGGAAATTTTAGAAATTTATTCTCATACGTACGCCTTTATTTGAATATAAGATTATTTTTGTCCTTGTATTTATTATACTTGTTCCGTGCATTATACTAAGCTAATATATACACTCGTGTGTGTGTGTGTGTGTGTGTGTGTATTAAATGTGTATTAACCTCTCTTAAATATATATACTGTATAGGCCCTATTTATATATGGTTATGTAAACGTAAATGAAACAGTAGGTTCTTTAAGATATGTCTTCTTGTTTTAATATTGTTTAAAACAAAGAGTAATGTAAATATTAAGTAATTTATTAAAGATTCCAAAGCTTTATTAAATTTTAGTTTGGTGTCATGTTTATATGGAAGGAAATTATATGATTTTGATGGCTAAGTAAAATAATCAATGTCAGACAGTTGGCGATGCCTATAGGCTATATAAAGGAATGCTTTTCTTGTGAGCAAGATTCCAAATTTAGTGCCATAACCTTTGGCACTCACGCCCCAGCAAATGAATAATTAAGCCAAACAGCCAAATCTAGCCTCGTGCCTCAGTTGACGAAGAGCTGTTTTGAATTTTGTTAGCAAAGTTTATATATATATATATATATATATATATATTTATATTATTGATTTTAGTGGTTTCATTTTGTCTTTCCACTTAAAATCTGTTTATGATAAAGTGAATTTAGATTGAAGGTGGCTTCACTTGCCTCTCTCTCTCTCTCTCTCTCTCTCTCTCTCTCTCTCTCTCTCTCTCTCTCTCTCTCATAGATTACAAGAACCCAAAGACCAATTACTCTATCTTGGGGAGGAACTTGATTGAGACTGATCTAGAGAAAGACTTAAGAGTTTATATTAGTAATGATCTTAAGCCGTCGAAGCACTGTGCAGAAGTCGAAAAGAGGGACTTAAAAATACTAGGTTATATTAAAAGACAGTTCCAATTTAGAAGCAAGGAAATTGTAATGTCTCTTTACAGTTCACTGGTTAGACCTCAACTCGAGTATTGTTTGCAGTTTGGTCTCTGTCAATTAGGAATGATATAGAAAGGTTGGAAAGGGTACAAACAAGGGACATAAAATTAATCCCTTCAGTGAAACTGCAAAACTACCACCGAATATTAGAACGCTTAAATCTGTTTACCTTAGAGACCAGGAAGTTGTGGGGTCAGCTTATTCAAGTTTTCAAGATGCTCAATGGAATAGACAAGGTAAACTACAGGAAATTATTCTCATTTAACACCAATCCGACAAGAAATAATGGTTTTAAATTGGAACTTAAAATATTTAGTACCTCCAGCTGCGGTAATTTCTTCTATAAAATAGGTAATATCCAGAACCAACTTCCCTCAGAGGTTGTTTTAAGCCAAAGTGTAAATATGTTTAAAAATAGGCTTGACAAAGTTCTGAATACAATCAGGGTTTAAGACTGTCCTCACATATACAGTATATATATAATTTGAGAAAATAGTATTATAAAGTAACCCTACAGGAGTTTGTTAAACACTTCCTCTTGCACTTAATTCTGCTCCACTTTAGAGGGACGTCATTGGTTCATTGTGCCCCACATAGCATGCTCAATCATCGAGCAACTCATTTTTTTATGATTTGTCTTGAATTCGCCTTAGCAACAACGGATGATCACCCACGAAACACTTTCATTCTCCATAAGGGACAAGTACACGGGGATAGATACAGGGACCTTCCACTGATATTCCTCGCCGGAAAGAGATTTTCTCTACTCTCGTGGTGGCACAACATCGCCAAGTATAAACGACTCAATATATCACTTGGTGCATAAACACCTTTGGCGGAAGGAGACCCAAGTTGAAACTCGGCGACATTCAAAGAGTTGGCAGACACATACACATAACACACATCCAATTACAGAAGCACACTCACACACTTACCTGCCTTCTTAATATGTCTAAGAATAGACCCCCTTAAAAAATGTATGCCATGGATTAGGTGAGGTAGAGTTGCGGTTCTGCCGTCATTATTTCTTTTTTTCTCTTCTTTCTCTTGAGTGGCTGGATGCACGTGACGTGTGAGAGCATGGAGTGGAAAATCTGATTTCTATTTTCAATTCCTGTTTCCATCTTTTCTGTAGAAGCATTTCATCACTGCCAGCGTGATGGCTTTGCGCGTACATGGGTATAGACATGGAGAGTTTGGCCTTTACATCTCTCTTAATTCTTTTGGTGCTAGCCTGAAGTGTGTCATCGGGTCTTTGTTGGACGATACCTCGGTAAATAGAGCTGTAGATAATTTGTATAAAATCAAAACCATATGTTTGAGGTTTTTGTGACGATACCAAGTGGTTGATGTGCGATCGGCATAAGTATATTATTGGTAAGTTTATACAGCGGTGCTATCTAATGTACGATCTCTATGTGTGCATAGCGTAATTGTAGAGCTAGCTTATATATTCTCCTCTTTCCTGTAAAATTTCCTTGCCTACTTTTCTGGGGTCAAGGTATTTTCGTCAATCTTTTTCCGTACCCGCCTCTGGCGGGGAGGGAGCGGAGGGTGGGGAGAACGCTTTATGCGTTTCTATTAATTTTTCTAGTACTATTAGAATAGGTTACAAATGCACTAGTTTAATAACATGAATGAACCGCCCCAAGTGGACCGAAAGGTCTTTGAGGCTTCTTGTCTTTGTAACTCTCTCTCTCTCTCTCTCTCTGAATTTATTATGAAATATGGGAACCACGAAAGACATGTAACTAACTTCAAATTATGAACATTACTGTAGAATACTATACAAATTTCACTGTATGGAGACAACTCCCTCGAGCCGTTTATTCACTGTACTCATCGTATCAACATTCACTAGTACAGCAAATGTACACCAACGCAATTCAGGGGACCTATATATCTATATACACATTTTGTCGACGGGAAATAACTCTAATGACGTAAAAGATACTTTATCTCTCCTCGTAAACTTAATGCAAAGATCTCAGTTATGCACGTGTTTGATGTGGAGTGGAACTGATGAATTGCTCAGCGTTATTATATCAGATCGTTTGACGTTTCAGATACATGTATTACATAGCCAACGCCCGTGGCTCACTTGGTAACACCGTTTCCCTGTAAGCGAAGTGACGACACTGAGATCGTGGGTTCGATTCCTAATTAATGTATTGTTATTTTTAATTTTCTAAAAATTAAAACACAAAGGAAATATTGGATCACCTGAAGATCAGGGCCCCCAGCCTTCTTTAGTTATAACGCTAACTAACGAAAATATCACGACCTAACCTAACCAATCGTTAGGTCAACTGTACGCTAGGGTGGATCGATTTTACATTTTTTCGATTTCCATATTCTAATAGAGACAAAAACTTGCGCATGCATGAGAAAATAGCCTCTGCAAAATCTTAGCTTAATAGGTAATCATCTTCTGCCCCCGGCAGAGCGATGAAAATCATATTTTAGTAGTCAAAAACGTATTTTTAAACCCTAGCCTAGAATCATAAAATTTTGCGTGTGTGTTATTTCATGCTTAGGCATGAAATAACACACACGCAAAATTTTATGACTCTAGGCTAGGGTTTAAAAATACGTTTTTGACTACTAAAATATGATTTTCATCGCTCTGCCGGGGGCAGAAGATGATTACCTATTAAGCTAAGATTTTGCAGAGGCTATTTTCTCATGCATGCGCAAGTTTTTGTCTCTATTAGAATATGGAAATCGAAAAAAATGTAAAATCGATCCACCCTACCGGTGTACGCTCTTGACGAGTGGTTAGGTTAGGTCGTGATATTTTCGTTAGTTAGCCTTATAAAGCTAACTAAAGAAGGCTGGGGGGGGCCATGATCTTCAGGTGATCCGAAATATTCCTCCTGAAACAAAAATATTTAAAAGTCGTTTAGAAATTTTTTTGGAACCATCAATAATTAATAAGAGCAAATAATGATAAGCAAATAATAAATAATCATTAAATAATGATTTAATATTTTATTGCAATTTTCTATAAACAAAAAAATAAATCTTTTATCACTGAAGTAAATTTTACGCCATTTTTAAAATAAAACATTCAAACTTGTAATTTATGTATTTTATCCGATTTTGGCACTTATAAAATTTTGGTTTTATTTTTTCGCGACACTTGCACGCTTTTTATTCTTCTTTTCATAATTTCTGCAAGATTCATTGTTGTTCATCATCCAGGAATGGAAATAAACAGTGGGAATAAAATTCAGTTAAATATAAGTTAAATAAATTTTAATGTAGGGAAGTTAAATAAGTTAAAAGTTTAAAGCTTTTAAATAGGTTTTCAGAGTTAAAAGTTTAAGTAGAAAGGGATCTTGCGGTTATAAAACCCATCATTTCCTTCATTTTTTCATATAATACAACAATCCACAAGATTCGGTTTTTCTTACGTAGAATTTAAATCTGAATCTATTTTCTTCTATGGTATTTCTTGTGCAAATTGATATTAACGGAGATATAAGCAATATCTGGATCGATTAAAATCGATTGAAATACAGGGTGTACACAAATTATCTTTACATTCTCTCTCAAATAAAAATATTAGGAAATGAGGTACACATACCGTTTCTGAGCCATCTGTGAGAGAAAGTAATAAAGTTTCACATAACCTAAAACACATTCAACATGGGCACCATTTGTTACACGTAAGACGTCCAAACGGTATTTCTTATTTCTTCGCTGAGGCGACAGTAACAACCATCAATTATCTGGATATGCTTGAGAACTACGTCTATCCACAATTAGAGGAACTGCAGCCTAATGTGTTTTTCCAGCAAGATGGCTCACCACCACATTGGAGCTTGTTGGTACGAAATTCCCTTAACATGCATTTCCCAAATCGGTGGATTGGCATTGGGAGCCCCATCTCTTGGCCGGCCAGATCACCAGCCATGACACCCTGACCCTGTGACTTTTTTCTATGGGGTTATATAAAAGACTGCGTGTACACAATTCCAGTGGCCAACATCGACGATTTAAAGACCAGAATTGCTGCTGCTGTTGCAAGAGTTGACGTTGAAATGTTGCAGCGTACATGGATGGAGATAGAATGCCGTTTGGACATCTTACGTTTGACAAATGGTGCCCATGTTGAATGTGTCTGAGATTATGTGAAACTTTATTACAATTTCTCACAGATGGCCAAAAACGGTATGTGTACCTTGTTTCCTAATATTTTTATTTGAGAGAGAAGTTGTAAAGATAATTTGTGTACACCCTGTAGTATGGTGGTAATTATTCGTTTTACCCCTGCGGGTCGATTTTCATATGAGAATAGATTTTTCTGGTGTGTTTTATTCAGATCTGACCTTCATTTCTTGTGCAAATGAATTATTGAATGCCCCGTTAGGTTAATTGAATGCCTGGTTAGGTCAACTGTACGCCCTTGATGATTGTTGTCATGATATTTTCGTTAGTTTTAATGAAAATATCACGACTTAATCCAACTAACGAAAATATCACGACAACCTAACCAATCATCAAGGGCGTACAGTTGACCTAACCGGGCATTCGATTAACCTAACCGGGCATTCATTAATTCATTTGCACAAGAAATGAAGGTCAGATTTGAATAAAGCACACCAAAATACACCATAAAAACCTATTCTCATATCAAAATCGATCCGCAGGGGTAAAACGAATAATTATAATTACCACCATACTATTTTAATCGATTTTAATCGATCCAAAAACTGCTTATATCTCCGTTAATATCAATTTGCACAAGAAATACCATAGAAGAAAATAGATTCAGATTTAAATTCTACATTAGAAAAACCGAATCTTGTGAGTTGTTGTATTGTATGAAAAAATGAAGTAAATGAAGATCCGTAAAAAGTTCAAGAAGTTAAATAGATTTTCAAAATTTTTAAGTAGAGAAGTTAAATAAGTTTTAAAAGTTTAAAGAAGTTAAATAGGTTTTAAAGTTTATAAGTAGAAAATAGGTTTTAAAGTTTCCAAGTAGAAAATATTTATTATATACTATTGGAGAAACTTCTTATCTTCAACTTTAAGCCTCTGACGCCTGAAGATATCTTGAAGGGCATATAATATTTAACTTTCACTATTTTTATGTAATAAATAAGCTAAATGCCATTAATTTTGCCTAAAAAGCCTCCATGCTTTCAGTGGCATATTCAGATGAGAGTATTGTGAATATATTAATTAGGGTTACCAAACGTCCGGTTTTTCCCGGACATGTCCGGGAAATTTGAATAATTATAACATTGATTTTTGAAGCTATAATACTTGTTCCTATTTATAGATACTCAATGTAGACGACATTTAGTACACAGTGTATATAATACATTAATACAACGTGAGTTGGTAGATATGATACAGATACATCCCCCTCTCCGGAGTGTCCTCTTTTATGAAGGTTCAAATATGGTAACCTTCTATTAATGTCATATCAAATTTCTAAAAAATTTAAAACTCTCTCATTTGTTTTCTTTTTTAATAAAGTTTTGAATCTTGAATCTTGAATTTTGGCTTCGTGGAAACTAAGGTTTTTTGATAAGAAGCTTAATATTTCATATTAATTTTAGACGTAAAATAAAGAGAAATCGCGAAAAAAATATAAAAATTATATTAACTATATTCATTACTTTGCTTTTTACTTTTCGCCAAGAGTTAATAATGTTATTACAGTCACTGTACAAAGATTCTTAATATTTTACTGTTTGTTTTGTTTTTACTGATTTTTGTTATTATACTGTAAACATTTAAGAATTAACCCATTAAGGACCAGAAAAATTAAAAATCAAGAAATGCTGGTAGAAAAATCTACCAGTGGTCCTTAATTAATGGGTTAACTTACATCAACGTTTCTCACTTATATTTCAGTTTCGTTATCTTGACGTAAACTTCATCATCTTGGTATCTTTGAACGACGGTTCAGGATTGATCTTCGATCGACCCCTCTGTAACATTCCACTTCATTTGCGGGATTTGCCTTCGTAGCCAGCTACGAAAGCAAATAGATGGTCAGATATATGCAGGGACTCTGCACAAGAACCTGTCCATTTGGTTCTTGAAGTTATTGAGGATGGTGTGCTGGAGGTTCCTCAGTTCTTTCGGCAGCACGTTATAAAGTTTTGGGCATTTGAGGGCATTTTCCATCTTCGTTTCCATGGCACTCTGTCCCACCGCAGCTGGGACAGTACAAAATCTACCTCTTCTTTCATTCCAGTATGTTTATATTTAATTTCTAAAGTTTACGACACATCCCTTGAGTATTTTTCATATTTTAAATGAAATTTTAAATGTTGATATAAAAAATATTGTGACTGTAAATTCGTTTAAAACTAAGTTGAAATCCCGATTAATAATGGAATACTAATAAAAATCTAGGATTAGTGTACAATACTATTGTTTATTCATTTCTCGTGTGTAATCTAGGAATAAAGACACATTACTTGTGATTGGTCAGTTCTTAGCTCTCATGTATAATATTGATTTCTTTGTATAATATTGATTATTGACAATGATAATTTAAGATTAATACATACTTTAACTATTAATAATACTTTTTTACAGTATTTATTTATTTATTTATTTACTATTAATAATAGCTATATGTTTTATTTTTAATAAGAGCCCAGTAAAGCGTAAAGCTTCAGGGGCAAATTAAATAAAATAAATAGTCCAGCTTCACAATTATTTATGTCATTGTAAATTGTAAAAACCAATGTATTTATTTTATTATTAATAAAAGTTATTCAATTCAATTCAATCCAGTTCAAAAAATGTATATTATTGTGTACAGCTCACGTCGTTTTACCAGGGAGTAGAGTTTCAGGGTCTGTAGTCGAGACCAGTAGTCTTCATTTTCGTTTCTTCTATCTGAGACATAAAATTCCTTCTATGGCCTCTGTGTTTGCGATGTCTAATTTTCTATATGGGCTTGTGAGTACTGCATAATACTCAATTATGGGCAGGACTACACTCTTCCATAAAATTAGCAAGACTTTTGCTTTTTTGCTGTGGAAGCTCCTCCAGATAATTTCCATTATTTTTCTAGTTGTTGTAATTTTAATGTTGTTGTTATTGTTGTTGGTTAGCCGATCAGCCCACCCTGATCGAGCAAGCCGGCGGCACGCAGGTAACCGATCGCCCTCTCCGGAGTGGACCAGAGGTTTAGCACACTAGTGATGTTGTGTTGTGTTCTATGTTCTGCTAGAGCGATACATCTGTCATAATGTGTTCAATTGTTTGTGGTGTGTCCTGGCGCAGGTGGCAGGTGTCGTCTGTGGAGTTGTCTAGTCTGTGTTTATATGTCTGTAAGTTGGGGTGATGTCCACATCAGAATCGTGCTAAGTTAACTCGATCCGATCTGCTCAAGCTGGTCTCTGACATGTCACTGGATGGCGGCTTCGCACCTAGGACCGCATTCGGACCGAGTCGTGTCAGTGCTTTGTGGGTTCGGTGTGTGTGTGTGTTTTCTGTACTGTGTGATGTCTGTGGGGCGTGGTATGGAAGGGAGTATTTGGTTATAATGTCTCTCTGGTGTTACCTTAATGGTGCGAGGTGTTGGTGCATGATTGTACATGTAGTGGCAAGGGTGTTGTGGATTAGTTGTCGCTGCTGCCATGAATTGTGTTCCCCTCATGTCTAAATGTTCCCTAATTTTCAGTATTTTTGTTTCTATGTGCAGGTGTTCTATTGGTGTTGTTTGAGTACATCCTGTAATGATACGAAGTGCGTTGTTTCGTATTATCTGTAAGGTTTTTATGTGTGTGTTTGAGATAATGGGTGCCCAGCATGGGCTAGCATAGTCCATAACTGAGCGAATATATTGTTTGTAGTATATGAGTGATGTTGTTTCCTGCTGGTGTCCAAAGTTTGTGCCTGTTAGTATCCTAAGCGTGTTAAGTCTTGACGTACATTTGTTTTTAATGTCATGAATGTGGTTTGCAAAAGATAATGATGTGTTGTATGTGACCCCAAGTATTTTGGTTATGTGAGTGTGTGGAATGTTGGTGTTGTTTAGTGTAAGCTGTGGAGTTATCTGGTGTTCTTTTGTATTGTTTGTTAGCAAGGTGATGGTTGATTTTGTGGGTGTTACTTTGAGTATATTGTGTGTGAGCCAGTCTTGTATACTGTTTATGTATGTTTGTAGGTTATTTGTAGCAGTGTCGATGGTGTTGTGGGTGGATGTTAGAGTGATGTCATCTGCATATACTGATAAGGTAAGCTTGTTATCTATGGGTGTTGGAATGTCATGCATGTATAAGTTGAACAGTGTTGGTGAGAGAACAGACCCTTGAGGGACCCCGTTCGGAAAAAGCTTGTTTTTGGATGACTTGCCATTAAATGTGACATGCGAATATTTTCCTGAAAGATAGTTGCTCAGCCACCTTTTGGTGTTATTGTGCATGTTTGTGTTGAGTATTTTGTTTATGAGAGGGAAGCGTGGGATAGCATCAAATGCTTTACTAATGTCTATTGTTGCTAATAGTGTACGTTGAGCTGGTCGTCTGGAGTTGATGCCATCCATGATGTGCTGCGTGAGGTTAGTGAGTAATGTCGTGGTTGAGTGGTGAGGTTTGAATCCATGTTGAGAAGGCGATTGTGGTATGTGTGGGTTGGTGATTTGTAAGATTAGTCTTTCTGTTACTTTGGAAGGTGTGCATAGTAAAGTAATGGATCTATAGGAAGCTGGTTCTGTTGAATTTTTGTTTGGTTTGAGTAGTGTAATAATTTTATTTTGTTTCCATATGTATCCGACGACATTATTACTCCAAGATCTCTGACTTGTGGGTTTGGTGTTATCTGTTTGTCTTATAATGTTTTGTATCCTTTATTTTATAGCTCCAGTTTGTAACCATAGCTTATAAGCTGGAATTTTTCTTCGTTGAACTTCATAGTATTGTCTTCTGCCACCTAAATAATGTTTCAATGTCGTTTTGTAATTTTTCTGTCACCTCTATTTGATATTTCTTTGCATATCTTTGTGTCATCCGCAGAACACAATACGATAATGTCATTAATATCTGCATCAGTGTCTGTAATCATTATGATAAATAGCAAGGGAGCTAATACTATACCTTGTACTGTACCTTGACCACTTCTGAGATTTCAGATTTAACTCCATTTACTACCACTTCTCGTGTTTTTTGAGTCAGAAAATTAAATATCCATCGTCCCAACCTTCCAGTAATTTCTGTATTCTTAAGTTTGTGTTCTATCATTCTATGGTCACAGTTATGGAAGGCTTTAGCAAAATTTGTGTACATTGCACCTACAGTATATTTTGAACTCGACACAATGTTTCCAGTATTTTCTCTTCATCACAAAAAATTACTGGTGAACATACCTTGTTTTTATGACTAAGCTCAGTGTAATTATACAGCGAATACAGTTTCAGAAAAAAGTTCACATATAAACTTAAAGTGTCTAAAAACATAAAATTTACTAATTGGATATTTGAATATTGATTTTTCTGGGTGGGGGGCGTCAGTGACAGTAATAAAATTTTACACATAATAGAAATGGAAATGAAAGTGAAAATAAAAAACTTTGTTGGCAGAAACCAACTTCTATAGTACATACAGATAGTAATAATAAAACACTAAAAACAAACGTAGGACTAAAAAAGTAAATACAAGTGCAAGTAATGGAATGTTTAATGATAAAAGTAATAATAAAAAGTGCAAAACAAAAATGGGACTAAAAATAAAAATGCAAGTAATAAAAATACCAATAACGTACGAAGTTGATTGGAGCTGCAAACAAACATTTTCATACCATGAAAAGCTGGACATAAAAGACAAAGCTGGACGGATGGAGAGCTTCGTCAATCATTATATGTTGGTTACCGATTACTACATTTTATGCTCTATACAGATTTTATGTTTGTAGGTGAACACTTTTCCTAAACTGTACATTACTGTTTATATTATATTATAATACATTGCAGTACAGTGCATTACATTTGGAAAATATGAAGCCACTCGGGCGTATTGAAGCTATGAAGGTCAGATGAATGATCTTTTTAGAAAATCTAGAAGAGGAAGAGCCATTGTTGTCCCAAGGCGATATGATGACTAAGCTGATTGATGCAGCATTGCTTGTATATATTAAGTTAAGGTGTACATATATATATCCATCTCATAATTGCGAGGTTAGTGAAAAATTCACTTAATTTAGAGCTAGCATTTTTGGGCTCTTGTGGCATCATTGTTTGGGCACTCTTGTGGCATCATTTTTTGGGGGGCACTGCGCGTCCTTCCTACTCGTTTGTTGAATGCGGCACCTACAGGGCGTGGTCTTATAGAGAGCTCTCTTGCAATTCAGTTTGGTTGTTTAGATACAAGATTGTTGCATCGTGCAATGGTGCAGGTTGTGTTGTTGTTGCAAGGTTTAGAAAGAAGACCATAAATAGTGCCCCCTTTTGTTTTTATCTTAATTTTATGCAACTGAGGCTAAGGTAGGCCCACATCGAGTCAGCAACCCTGAGGTAGGACCTAATAGGACCTCCAAGTCCGTAAGTTTTAGTCTAGCTTAACTTGGGCTATGTGTCCCTTCAGAGCTTGACCGTTCACTGCTCAGCTGGGATTCTGAACCCAATAAAATAAAATAAAATATAACAGATCTGAAGCTATACGTTATTAACAAATTTTGCAGAATATCACTGTCAAGTCTGGAATACCAGAATAAATTTAGAATAGGAACACACGTACTGTATCTTAATTAAACAAGCATTTGTATATTTTCGTTACTGTGGTCATATTTTACACATAGTTAAGAAATAGGAAACATTTGTAGTGAAACTGTACTTAAAAATGTAGAATTTAGTGTCCAAAGTAGGCTAGTTTTCCTGCGTATACTTGCAAAATAACAGTCCCATTAACAAACAATATAAATGTCTTTCTGCGATATATATATATATATATATATATATATATTATATATATATATGCATTCATTGCGCAACATGTTATATCTGACTAGGCTAACCTTATAAGTAAATTTAATAAACCACTATAAAAATGAAGGCCTTTTATAGATTTTCACTTAACATGCCTTTAAAAGGAATCATATGAAATCTACATTATGAAAAATATAATGACAGTAAAAAATGAGATTCCTATCATTCTTTATTTCAAATAATTAAATTAATTATTGTACATGACTTTTTAAGTGAATGTAATCAGAGAAATATAAAGCAGTTACTCATTGATATATTTTACGTTTTCTTTAGAGCAATTATTTTAATAGATAACTAATGTGAATAGATAACTATTTTAATAGATAACGAATGTGAAAAAAAGCATTGAAAAAAAATTTTAAAACACGCTTAATCTTTGAAAAACTAATTAATTAATATAAAACTCTTAACACCCATTTTTGATAATTATTTAAAAAAGTATCTCGAGCGTCATATTTAGTTTTATTAACGAAATTCATTAAGTTAAAAAAAAACAAAAAACAAGTGAACTGATTATGAATTTAAACTTAGGTATTGCCTAAAAATGTTAATAAAAACTTAATTTTATCTTCTCTGAAAAATACATGAAATGAGTTTTTGTTTAATTGACATATATATAAATATAGTATATTTATGCCGTTAATAACCTGTTCTTCATTCATAGAGGGAAACTCCCATCTCAAACACGCAACAAGAATGAACTCCAAGATGATTAATAAATATAATATAGCGTTATTTGATGATAAATTTTGTCTAATTTTAATGAGATTTTTGAAAGAAATGAAAAACACGTTTAAAATATGAAAAGAAAAATAAATAAAAGAATATATATATATTATATATATATATATATATATATATATAAATATATATATGAAATGAAAATGAAAAGGTTTATTGGCAGACTATAGTCCATATGACAAATATTATTAATACAATGACAGTTCATATACTAAGGATAGAAATATATACAATTGATTAGAAATAATACTGCACTGTCGAAGTTAAGTGGAGCTACAGACAGACGTTTTCGTACCAAGAAGTCCATAGCTTAGAGGATAAATGGCAGGACTCATGGATAGCTTGGATGATCGGGTTGGTTGATTTTTTAATTCTTTGCATTAGACTGTGTTGAGCACGTCTTGTTACCTCCGGGAAGCTCGGGACATTGCGGGTAGCAAACATTTGCGAAGCTGAGCATCTCGGGGGTAATTTATGTAAGAGTCTAAAAGACCTGTTGTACAGCAAATTTAGGGTTCTGCCAGAACCTTTTTTATAATTCACCCAGAGTTGCTGACCGTATATATTACTGCAGAAAGTACGAAAGAGTGTGTCTTTAGCTTCACTTGTACAGAAACGAAAGTTCCTTATGGTCATATTCGCTTTAGCACACAGGCTTCGAGATTGTTTTCTTATATCCGAGTCATCACTCAAGGAGCTGGTAATAGTTTGACCCAAATACTTAAACTCTTGTACTTCCTCAATTACTTCACCATTCATTTTAAACCTTATATCAGCTGGCTGATTACAGCTTTTAGGATGAAATTGCATAACCTTAGTTTTTGTAACATTAAAAAGAATATCATGTTTCTGCGAATACACTTCGCAGACATTTAGTAGCCGATCCAGACCTTTAACAGAGGGACTTATTAACACCATATCATCGGCATAAACTAAGTTATTTATCCTTGTGTTATCTATACAACATCCTACTGTTGCCTCATTAAGTGAAGCAATTAATCCGTCAATATACACATTAAACAGCATAGGGGAGAGCAAGGAGCCTTGTCTCACCCCGCAAGAGGAGCCAAAACACTCGGATAGTACATTGCCCCACCTAACAGTGAAAGATTGGTGGGAATACCAAAATTTCAATAAATTTAATATGTACATGGGAACCTTCCTGTCTTCTAGTTTTGCAAATAAAATATTGTGGTTCACCCTATCATATGCCTTACTTATATCAAGGAAACAGCTATAAATGGTTGAATTACTGTCAATGTATTTAGATATTGTTTCTTTAAGTACATAGATACACAGGTCAGTTGAGTGGGACCTTTTAAAGCCAAACTGATAAGATGTCCATAGGAAATCATTTAATCGGAGTAACAAGAGTTTTTCTAGTAGTTTCGAGAAGCAGGAAGCGACAGCAATAGGCCTGTAATTATTGCTGGACAGAATGTCTCCGTACTTATTTTTGACCAGGGGCAAGATATATACCCTCATGAACTCTGCAGGGATATAGCTATGAGCAAGCATGGCTGATAGGAGCAATGATATATGCAGACATACTACGTCATTTGCATATTTTAAGTGCTCATTCGATAAGTCATCTACCCCTGACGCAGAACCAGTCTTTAACTCTTTAATTAACCTCTTTACTTCAGAAAATGATATCAAAATATTTTCCCTTGTCCCTCCCACAATCGTTTCGCTGCAATCTATCTTAAGATTATCCCTACTCACACTATTAAGAATGTTAGAGTAGTGGTTTTTCCACAGCTTTGCAATTTCATCCTCCCCCGACACCCCATCGATTGTCGGAGGGAGGACATTTTTGACACCCGTTTGATTCTTAACAAATTTCCAAAATTTGTTATTATCGTTATTTATGCGAGCTTCACAGGCTTTTGATGCTCGAATAGACTCTTCTTCCTGTTTACATCGCCTTATGGCCGCCTTATACTGACCCCGACTTCTACACATATTTATGTATACTGGTCCTAATCTGGGTCTACCATGAAAGCACCACAAATCATAGGCGTCTTTCGATTCCCTCTTCAGGGGGGCAATAAAATCATTCCATCCAGGAATAACCTTAGTATGATAGTTGTAAGATTTAATCAAGGGGCTTCCTGCTTCTCTTAACAGGGATATTATCTTACTATAATACCTATCTATGAGTTTACAGTGAGAATCATTTGAGCAAGGATTATTACAGGCAAGGTGCAAAATTTCTAAATTATTAAAGAGGTGACATGTTCTGTCTTTGTATTCTATTCTCTGCTGCATATTAACATTGGACCAATCGACGCGATTATTCTTACCTATTGAGTTCTTGTTAAGTCGTGTTGCGCATAAATTGGTAACGTTAATTAATATTTCTAATGGTCTATGATCAGAAAGAAGGAAATCATGCAAAATATGAACTCTAACAATTCGATCCTTTAGATTATTACTAGTGAGACAATGATCAATCCACCTGGTGGTACCACTCATATCGCTAACGTATGTAAAATTACCACTGGCTACCCCTAATACATCTACATCACTTATACTTAAATTGGCCGACTCGCACATGTTACCCAATTCTCCAAAGAATTCCGAGTTCACATGTGCGTTAAAGTCCCCCATTATTATACAGTGAGAATATTTGGGGTTATCTGATAATGACTTAATTTTGTACAGCAAATCAATGTATTCATCTAGATTACTGCCGTTGTTGTATGGTAAATAGCAGTTTACAATTAATATGCAATCATTGTTCACTTGTAATTCAATGCCTAACAACCTTACGTTATCGCTTGTTAAAAATCTTATATGTTTTGACAAATTTTTCCTTAATAAGAAAGCAACACCACCAAAAGGCCTACCGTACATTAATTCATCTGACAAGTCTACTGCTGATGACGCATGGTACATAAAGTCATCATGGATGGTAGAGAGGAATTTTAGCTCTTGCTTAGGTAGCCAGTGCTCCTGCAGGAGTATCAAATCTGCACTGTCGCAGATTTTATGAACATCTACAGTTGAATTCCTCACTGACCTTACATTATATGAGACTATTTTCAACAAGTTATCCGCCATGACTGATAGAAAATTTATTATTAGTAAGATTATTATTATTATACACAGTACAACTTTCAGGCATTACCGTTAGGGCGCCTATTATTATTATTATTATTATTATTATTATTATTATTTTGCCTGTTATCAAATCTCCTGGAAAAGTGAATAAACTCCTTAACAATAATACCGTCTGGCCATTGACTCATATTATACGGGTTGAAATGCGCATTTACACCTTTAATTATTACTTTAAAAGAGTTATAATACGGAGATTTCGTGTTTAGTTTATTAACTATCACTATACTGTGTTCACCAATGATTTCTTCTATCATGTGTCGAATATCGCTTGCCTCGTTCGAGAGCTGAATTCGCGACACAAATAGGGTGAGATTCTCCATCGGTGGCCTCGCCGCGGAGACCGGTTGAGGAGACCTTTGGGACTGGCGCCTATTAACAGTTACCCACCCGTCCTGCTCCCTCGATCTCCCTGAGGCAGGGTTCGCCTGCCTGGGGGATGGGTGGCACAACCTTTGGGGGATAGGAGGCCCCTCCCTTACTCTGTGGCTTGGTGAGGGTCTGTTAGCGGTGTTTATACCCTGACGGCCGCGCGTGCCTCTCCTTCTTCGGTGGGAGGGGGGGGAACTGCGTACCGAGCGAGGCGTAATCGAACACCTCTCCTCTGCAGTGGGAGGCAGGGAAGAGGGCAATGATGCCTCGACTCTCGGCATTGGACCGTCCCTGTTCCTCATTGTGAGATCGGGAGCAGGAGTCCTTTCCTGAACGGGAGGGGGGTTGACCGCTACCCCTGCATGCTGCGTTTCCACCCCACTTCAGGGGGGGTTGGAGGCGGGGATTTCGTTTCCCTCGCTGCCCGACGCGCTTCTTGGAGATCTGGCTTGCTGAACTACTTCCGAGTAACTGGCTTTGGGAGGAGCGTCTCTTTCAACGCATCTAACTCTGACCGGAACTGTTCTATCGAAATCGCGTTTTTCTGATTTGACACCACGTGTTGGTGTTTCAGTTCAACTATCGACTTTTGTACCTCATTATACTGTTTCAGGAGCACCGAGACGTTTACGTCACCCATAGAGATTACCGGTATTCTATGGAAGTTAGTAACGTAAAAGGTTGTTGGTTTTCGTCGTCGTCGTCGTTGGGCCTAGGCAAGCTACGGCTTGGGACCGTAGCGCATCTATCCGGTACAGGTTAACCTGGATGATGTAGCCATAAGCACTGCCGCTGGTTAAGTGCCAACCAGTGATTATCTCACTAGCCGTATTGAGTCCGTTAGGCGAAACTGCGACAGTACCAAAGGTGGAAAATATAACCCTTGGATTTCTATTATTTATTTGTAAAATGGACATGGTATTAGATTAAAATAAATATTTGAATATAAATAATTAACTGACAATTGTGATATATAATTAATTATGTTTACATACAATAAAATAATATAGTATACATAAAATTAGTATTAATGTGGTTCACAATTGAATTATAATGGGGTAACTAATTTAAAATGAATTTATACTATTCCGAAATTCAAGACGGTAAAATTAACATTTAACTTGAAACTAAAATAAGAGTATTCACTACACACTCCCCCACCAGAGAGGAAGTTCAAAGAGTTCCGAACGACACAGATTTCCCCGGGACCTTTTTGGTAGCTACATGTACCTCACTTAAGGTTGATTCCAAAAACGCAGGCTTAAGACGATCGATAGAAACCTTGTCGACCTTGGAACCGCGCTGGATGAGGAATGATTTGCGCGTACGTCGGAGAACTTCATAGGGCCCGTCATATGGACATTGGAGAGGCCGTTTTGGGAGAGGTACACGAACGAAAACGTGGGTGCAAGATTGGAGGGCTGGGGAAACAAAGATGTTCTGTTGGCTAGTCAATCGAGGGGGAACAGGCTGAAGGGACTGCATGTGAGAGGAAAGTGTTTGAGCGAATTCCGTAGGATCGCATGACTTATCCCCTGCAGTGAAGTAGCCACCTGGTAGCCGCAGTGTTGTTCCATAGACTAGTTCAGCCGCTGTAGTCTTCAGATCACTCTTAAATGCAGAGCGAATACCAAGCAACACGAGTGGAAGCTTATCCATCCAATGGGAGTCTTCGTGACACATAAGGGATGACTTCAGCTGGCGATGGAAGCGTTCGACGAGGCCGTTAGCTTGCGGATGATACGCACAGGTATGCGCATGTACTGTACCCAACAAGCTGGTAAACTTCTTCCAAAGCGAAGACTCAAATTGGCGACCTTGGTCAGTGATGACTTTTGTCGGCAATCCAAATCTTGATACCCATCCATGAAGAAAGGCTCTTGCAACAGTGTCCGCTTGGATATCAGGAAGTGGGATGGCTTCAGGCCATCTGGAAAAGCGGTCGAGACAGGTGAGCAGATAACGTTGGCCTTGAATCACTGGAAGAGGGCCAACAATGTCTACATGAATTACCTCAAATCGCTGGGATGGGGGCGGAAATGCGTCAAAGGGGGACCTGGTGTGCCTTTGGACTTTGGCACGCTGGCAGGCAAGGCACGTTTTGGTCCAATGTTTGACATCCTTCCGCATCGAGGGCCAAACAAAGCGAGAGGTAACCAGGTGTTGCGAAGCACGGATACCAGGATGGGAGGGCTTATGAAGATCCGTGAAGACTGCTTGTCTGTGACATGGAGGGACATAAGGGCGAATAGCAGCTGTTGATACGTCGCAATAGAGGGGCACAGACAATCCTGGCATACTCATTTTCTTGAGGGAAAGTGAGTGAGTGGAGTCTTCTCTGAGCAGGTCTTGTAGTTCCGTATCCTTATCTTGATCCTGTGCAATAGCATTCCACAGTGTAGAGCTGAGGGTAACAGAAGTAATCTCTATTCTTGAAAGTGCATCCGCTGGAGTGTTCAAGACACCTTTGATGTGGCGGATATCTGTGGTAAATTGCGAGATATAATCGAGTTGCCTGATGACTCTGGGAGAGTGGTTACAGCTGTTTTTATTGAAGACAGTGACCAAAGGTTTGTGGTCGGTAAAAACACAAAACTCTCGGCCTTCAAGGAAATGTTGAAAATGCTTCACGTTTAAGTAAATAGCAAGAAGTTCACGTCCGAAAGCACTATAACGCGTTTGGGCTGGCTGCAGCTTTTTCGAGTAAAACGCGATGGGTGCTTGTTGACCGTTAATGGTTTGTTCCAACACCCACCGATCGCAACATCTGATGCATCGACCGTCAGAGTTAGGGGGGCATCACTGATAGGAAATGACAGAGACAATGCACTATTGATAGCATTTTTGGCATTGTCGAACGCCTGTAAACTATCGCTACACCATACCAATTTCGTTACCTTGCGTTTGTGTGTGATCATAGCGTGTAGAGGAGCAAGAACACTGGCACAGTTTTTAATGAACTTGTGGTAATAATTTACCAAACCTAGAAACCGACGTAACTCACGCTGATTATTTGGCATAGGGTAATTTTTTATCACTTCACACTTGTCCTGAAGGGGGGTAATTCCGTGCTGCGAAATCGTGTGACCAAGAAATTCCAAGGTTGGCTGTGCAAACACACACTTAGATGCATTAATAGTAACACCGTATTGTTCTAAGCGTTGAAAGAGGAGTGAAAGATGTTCCTTATGTTCCTCTTCCGTTGAGCTGGCCACAAGCAAATCATCGATGTAGGCATAAACAAAGTCTAAGCCTCTGGTGACCTCATCTATAAACCTCTGAAAGGTTTGCGCAGCATTCCGTAGCCCGAACGGCATCTTCACAAATTCGAATAACCCAAATGGTGTACAAACTGCAGTCTTGGGAATATCCGAAGGCTCTACGGGAATGTGGTGGAAAGCCTTAACGAGGTCTATTTTACTGAAGATAGATTTGCCGTGGAGAAGAGAAGTAAAGTCTTGGACATTTGGTACCGGATATCGGTCCGGGATGGTTGTCGAATTCAAAAACCGGTAATCCCCACATGGTCTCCAGTCTCCTGACTTCTTCTGGACCAGGTGTAGGGGAGAGGACCAACTGCTTTTGGAAGGTCTTATTATCCCAAGATCTATCATAAGCTGGAATTCCGATTTGGCAGCTTTCAGTTTGTCCGGGGCAAGACGTCTGGGTTTTGCAAACACAGGGGGACCTTTTGTTGTAATGTGATGGGTAATGGTGTGCTTAATGGTATCACCCATCTGCATCGGTTGAAGAATTCCTGGATATCGCTGGAAAAGGCACTGGTACATGGAATTAGGGGGAACGAGGGAAAGTGCAGAGTTCGAGGCGTCCGGAAGGGCAACCTGTTTGGCAAGAACAGAAAGCAGTGTGGCCTGGTCGCATAAGCGTCGCTTGTCAAGATCCACCAGGAGTTTGAAATGCTGGAGGAAGTCAGCGCCGATTATGGGATGCTGCACTTGAGCACAGATGAAAATCCACTTGAAGGATCGGTGAAGGCCCAAGTTTAGTTCACGCGACTGAGTACCGTACGTGGGTATGCGTGAACCGTTAGCAGCGTATAGAGGCGGAGATTCCGAGTGCGTATGACCAGATTTTTGAGGGAATACACTGACTGACGCTCCGGTATCGACCAAGAAATTGACACCAGAGTTCCTGTCCTTTATGAATAACAGGTTGGCAGTGCGAGTACTAGACGCCATTAGGACTCGCTGCTGGGGTTTTCCGACGAAAAATTGCAAGGGGAGATGCACTTCCTAGCCTTCTTTCCAAATTTAGAGTGGTAGAAGCAGATCTTCCCGGAACTCGAACGATGCCTCTTCGTAAATCTTGACCGAGAATGGCTTCTTTGCCGTTGATTTTGTAGCAGAGAACAAACGTGGTTGAGTTGTTGACTTAACTCTTCCACTTTCAACTCCAGTTCCGATTGTGTGTTCACGTTGTTGACCGGAGCTGTGTCAATCTCCACTACTTTGTCGGCAGTTTCTGCTAGTTTATCAACTGGAGTAGCAGGATCCATAGTGGCCAAGACACGCTGAGCTGATGGAGGAAGTTTCTGCAAGAACAACTGTCTAAAGATGTCCTTATCGAAGGTTTGTGCGCGTTCGCCTAGAGCGCACTGCATAGCCCTCAGCATTTGAGTGGGCTTACGGTCTCCAAGTTCTTCTTTTGAGATTAACTGATGTAGTTTCTCACGCTCGGAGACAGTGGTGCGGCACAGGATGGCAGACTTCAGATCGTTGTATGGGTCCTCACTCGTGGAAGTAGACACGATGACGTCACGGACTTCAGAGATGATGCTCGCTGGTAGAGAGGACAAAACATGATCGTATTTTGTCCTGCTAGCGGTGATCCTTCCCAAGTTGAATTGTGATTCCACTTGGTGGAACCAAATAAATGGATCACCCGGCCAGAAGACGGGGAGCTTTACGCTCAAGTGGGAGATGGCACCAGCGTCGTCAGGCATCTTCTCCTATGCTTGCTGACGTACAAGCAAGACGACAAGTTACCAACGAAGGAGTGGAGGTTGAGACGAGCGCAGGCACAGAGCGCACGGGCAGGGGTGAGGGGCAGAGGGCACGAGCGACGTTACAGTCTGGTCCTAGTCGCTCGGGTGAAGGGGGTGATGGGCACGAACGACGTTACAGTCTAGTCCTAGTCGTTCGGGTAAAAGGGGGGAATCCAACTCCGGGGTCACCAATTGTTGGTTTTCGTCGTCGTCGTCGTTGGGCCTAGGCAAGCTACGGCTTGGGACCGTAGCGCATCTATCCGGTATAGGTTAACCTGGATGATGTAGCCATAAGCACTGCCGCTGGTTAAGTGCCAACCAGTGATTATCTCACTAGCCGTATTGAGTCCGTTAGGCGAAACTGCGACAGTACCAAGGATGGAAAATATAACCCTTGGATTTCTATTATTTATTTGCAAAATGGACATGGTATTAGATTAAAATAATTATTTGAATATAAATAATTAACTGACAATTGTGATATATAATTAATTATGTTTACATACAATAAAATAATACAGTATACATAAAATTAGTATTAATGTGGTTTACAATTGAATTATGATGGGTAACTAATTTAAAATGAATTTATAGCTATTCCGAAATTCAAGACGGTAAAATTAACATTTAACTTGAAACTAAAATAAGAGTATTCACTACAAGGTAATATTATTCTCATTATCCCGGAGGGTCGACACTTTATTGATAATGTCTTTCAGGGTATTCTCGTTTTTAGAATTACCTCTACGAGTTGGGAGGGAAGCATCGAACAGGGTGTTTAATTGTACCCTCGCATGTTCTATTATACACACTGTAGTGTGTGTGTGTTTATTGTCCAAGAAAAAAAAAGATGAGTAAAGGCAGCAATAACTCGTACTTGATTTATTTCTGTAGTTTAAATGAGAATAAGAACTCAGCTGAGAATAACTCAGGACTTTTCTCCGAGCAACCTTCAAAAGAAGTGTTTCATGGAATTGAGCGAGGTTGACTATATCATAGAAAACGATTAAGATAGAAATATTCCAAAATCAAAACTCAGGATTGCTTTAATTGTTTGTTAATACACACACTGACCTTTATATCGAGGTAATGAAATCAATACTTAGAATAAAAACAACCAGCACTCAATAGCATAGTGGGTAACACCGTTTTCACCGAAGTAAAGACATTGAGATCGGGGTTTCGACTCTAGATGGTACTGGTTAATTAGTAGGCCCCTACCCTATACAGTAATGCAGAAGTTAGCGCAGTGCTGTTGTCCTCACTAGCCTGGCCTTCGCGCTGTGCCAGTTTCTGACCTTACTGATGGATTATTATTACAATAAAAATAACAAAATGACTACTCATAACGGATCATTTTAATTAGATTAGTTCAGGTCTTTAGGAGAAAGGGAGGAAATGACAATATACTCACGAAATAGGAGGAAAACAAACATGAAATAAACGAGTAAAAACGAAAGAAAAAGAAAAAAAAGGAATTACTCAAGATGAGAAATATTCCCACTTTCTTATCAGTACAAATATAAGAAATTAAGATTTTCGTTCATAAAATAAATCACGTTGAAGAAAGGATGTGTGTTGAACGGACGACCACTTCCACAATAATGTCATTTTTATCAGATGTAAACAAAACTAAACTGGCTCTTTCTCGTAACAAACAAACAAAAATCGCTTATTCTCCTACAATAAGAAAGTGTTACCTGTGTTACCACTGTCATCCATCAAAATAGGTTAGTTGAATGCATGCAGATATTTTAAAACAAGCCAAGAAAATTTTAAAGTCGTGGAATCACTTTCACACACACACACACACAGTGTGTGTGTGTGTGTGTGTGTGTGTGTGTGTGTGAAAGACTTCTTTTATATTAAAATTCATTAACTATCCTAAAAAAAAGATATAGTGAAGGTTACGCTAGGTTAGATTAGGTTTGGTTAGGTTAGGTTAAATTAATGGGACTATTTAGATTAGATTAGATTAAATGTCGCCATCCACAAATGAAAATGTGCAAGTCTCACGGTTTCGTAAGATAGCCAAGCATGTGTGTGTGTGTGTGTGTGTGTGTGTTTGTGTATGTGTGTGTGTATATATGTGTTTGTGAGTGTGTATACAATTTTACTACACCAAATTAGGACCACATTTAATATGTTAATAAGTATGAAGGTAGACATGAGTATTTGTATGCTGATACCCCAGATTAACTTTTGGGACCTGTTACATAAAGGTCCGAATGTCTTCAAAGTATTTATATTAAAAGTTCAAAAATTTATAACCTTTGAAAATAAATACATACTGATAAAAAAAACCTTAAGTTAAAATGTTAAAAGTAATAAAGTCATAAATTTATAAATTATATATGAAAATTTACATAACATTTGGGTTCAAATAGGGCAGAGCTCTCTCTTGCCTGGTATACCCTCTTTGGTTTAGGTTGGATTAGGATAGTTTTGATTAGGTTAAGTTAGATTTTTATGTAAATAATCATAAAAGTGCATAATGTCCCACTCTGTTAGTATAACAAGTGTGTGTGTGTGTGTGTGTGTGTAAAACACAATGTAGTGTGTGTTTATTGTATAATCCAAAGTCACATTTTCAAACTGAAATTTTAGCCAAGTCTCGGAAATGGGAAAGCAAAACAAACAAACAGGCCAAAGGACAACGTCTTGGTGAAGTTGAAGTGGGAAACTAGGAACTTTAAGACTAGAACCAGCGTTGCGTAGTTTCAGTTATCGATTACCACATCCAAAACACCTAGTACCCAGTTTAATGTTTAAGAGCAAGTGTAGTTTACGTACCCCTGTGGTACCTAGTGTAGCTTAAGTTCCCCTACATCATCCTAATGTAGTTTGCGTTCCCCAACTTTGTCCGCGTATACCTAATCAAATAAAACGTTAAAACTAACGAAAATATTACGACATAACCTAACAAATCGTCAATATATATATCTACACAGTATATATACACTGTAGATATATATAAATTGACGATTGGTTAGGTTAGGTCGTAATATTGGCGCACCTAAAGCAAAAGCATCCCCTGAGTAATTTCTTTATTTATGGTCAGATTTTTAAGAAATTTTCAATATAGAGGTTTTCAAATACTAACCGGGCCTTCAATGTTATTCCGATATCCGCCATTGAAGGCCCGGTTAGGTCAACTGTATGCCCTTGACAATTGGTTAGGTTAAGTCGTATTATTTTCATTAAAACTAACGTTAAAAACTAACGAAAATAACACAACTTAACCTAACCAATTGTCAAGGGCATACAGTCGACCTAACCGGGCATACAGTTGACCTAACCGGGCCTTCAATGGCGGACATCGGAAAAACACTGAAGGCCCAGTTAGGTCAAATTTTCAAAAAAATTTCAAAAATGGTGTGCGTTACTCCGATGTCCGACTTGAAAACCTTTATATTGAAAATTTGGTGCTACTATAGCGTGATTCCTATCTCGATTCGGCGGTCTACCTTTTAATTATAGCTTCTTACCTTGTTTACTAATTGCTTGTTTACATTCCAATGTCCATCGCCCTTGACGATTGGTTAGGTTTAGTCATGATATTTTCGTTAGTTTTAACGAAAATATCGTGACTAAACCTAACCAATCGTAGGTAGACCACATACTATAGTAGCACCGAAACTATTTTTAAATAAATAAAATTGAATAATAAATAGCATTTTATATTTATTATATTTTCATTTATACCTTGGATAGGAATCACACTCTACAGTACTGTAGTTTCGAACCAAAACGGGTAGGAATCACCCTATAGTATCGAAGTCACCGGTAGGAATCACGCTATAGTAGCACCGAAAATTTCATAAAAATCTGACCATAAATAAAGAAATTACACAGGGAGTGCTTTTGCTTTAGGTGCGCCGTAATATTTTCGTTAGTTTTAACGATTTATGTGATGGATTCATTTAAAAAATGTCTCCTAAAGACCCTAGTGTAGTTTATGTTCCCAAACTTTGACCTAGTGTAGTTTGTCTCCCCTTTTGCGTCAGTGGGACGTAAACTACACTTGCTCCAGTGTTTATCCCCTTTGCCACTTGATGAAGTTGCTTTTAACATTTTTTTCTTAATTTGTAATTTATAAAGCGAATTTTCTGAATCCTTCAACACTTACTTAGAATCCATAATATTTAAACTTTAATTTCAACTGACGACAATCTTCGTGTGACTTTTTCAGAATTCTCAGGAAATATATAATTTTTTCCCCGAACTACCATTCACTTTTATTCTTTATTAACTAATGCAGTTGACTACACCCAAAATGCCCTATTTATTTAAGGTTAATATTTCTGGGTATTCTTTTGTCCTTTTTTTTTGCCCTCTCAGGGCATTGGTTTCTGCCCTATGTAGGAGAATTTCGATTTGTGAATGATCGAGGTCCGTAGTGTAATGGTAGCGCATCCAACCGGCAATTGGAAGGCCCTGGGTTCGATTCCCGGGCGGTTCGCCTCATTTTTCATTTATTCGTGATTTCTCTTCCTCGTGTGCAGAAACGTTCCTTAATACTTATGTCGTTTCTATTCATATATATATATATATATATATATATATGGAAAGAGAGAGAGAGAGAGAGAGGAAAGTGTCACTAATTAACAGCGTTGGTTAGTGTTGTTTGTCTAATTTCACTGATATGATTAGTAAAGTCATTAATAACTGTTGTTTCATGCATATATATATCTATAGTTCATTGATCCAGTACTCTATTATTATATACATAAATATTTGGTTGTCCTTCCATCGAAGAGTTGGTCAAGAATAAGTTATTGCGTATATAAAAAATTTCAAAGACATTTTGATTTCTAGTTTCAAGAATAATTTCAAAAGCGATTTACAACTTTTTAATTTTTTGGTATGGAAATAAAACCCAATTTATCTCAACATATATCATATATGTGAATATGAAGGCGCTATTTTATACTCGTATATATTCACTGCTAAGTCCATAACTAAATGACTGAAGCTTACGGGCTATATCATGGCCACGTAGCACACCGATTCCCATTAGATCAGTGCTGTCCAACTTCTATAAAGCGCGGCCAAGATGTTGCCTATAATCATACACTGTTGGTTAATACGACTTAGGAACCCGCTGAATGTTGTTCTCCCTACTAGAAATGACAAAATAGGGAAGAAAATTCAGAAATGAAATTTGGCAAACGTCCATTCCGCGGGCCGCAAGTTGGACAGCGCTGCATTAGATGAACGAGGTTAAGTGAAGTTTGGTAGTAGGCTGGGTGATCGTCCTCAGCATTCAGATAATGTACCAACCCGTAGATAGTTTGGATCCTCCGTAAAACTGTAGGTCCTCAGTCACATGACCTTTGCTGCTCCGAAGGTGGTTTTTTTTTGTATGTGGGAAGGAGGGGACAAGGGCAAGTGCCCGCAAAAATGTACCCCCACTATATAAAAAGGAAAGAACCAAAATCAAGGAAATCAAGGTCTCTGAGGTCCATGATGCCATTTCATTATTATTATTTTTTTAATAAATTTTGAGAAGATTGTGTAGTATGTAAAATGCACGTATATGTAGTGAAGAACAGGGGGAGAAATGCGTTTTTGAGAGCATACGGAAAAAGAGCAGATAAAGAGGACGGTGAGAAGAGAAACGGGAGTTCCAGCACTGCCTGTCTCCAGCCTAATGTCTTTCCTGAAGTACTTTCCTGGTTGATTGGTGTCTACAATCTTCTCCTGTTATCTACTGTACAATCTCCTCCTGTTTTACGTTTTAAACAATACAAAGCATTATTATTATTATTGACTTAAACTTACCTGCGCGCGTGTGCGTGTGTGTGTGTGTGTGTGTGTGTGTGTGTGTGTGTGTGTGTGAGTACGGCATAAAGTCAGCAGGATATACAATACCTCTCTCTTAGGAAGGTGGTGTAATTTTTGTACCTGTTAAACTAAATGTAGAATTAATGAAGTAATTAAGATTATCTCCTTTCTCGCGTTTATAGAGGGAGGCCACGGTAAAATCCTTCCCCTATTTGTCATTTCCATTTGAGCTTCCTACACTTTATATATATATATGCCTAGAGATTTAACGAAATTGAAATTATTTATGGATAGTAATTGTCATTTAGCTTCCTTGAACGAATACTCATAAATAACGACATTTTCCTTCAATCATTTCACTTCTTTGGCTTCTGAGATGATATTTGACATTAAATATAAAACGTTATTGCTGGAGAGCTCTTGTCCGATACTTTATTAGGACTTTTTAAGTATTCAACCGAGAGTTTATTGGAATTAAATGTTATAAAGAGTTCTCTGCCAAACTGGGAGTACTTATCATTATATATAATATATATATATATATATATATATTATATATATATTATATATCATGGCATCAGATTAATAGTTTGATTTTATAATTTAAGTTAATATATTAGTCACACATCATCCCTCGTTGCCTATCATTATATATCATATTAGCCACGGAGCGCTTTACAAGGATCTTATTATGATTGCTATTACAAAGGGTCTGTTTTGCTAATATTACGTATAGAAAGAATTGCCAAGACAAAAATTAATGTAAGTTTCACCCTGCATAAAATTGTTAATTATACAAAGTCAATTCTTAAAAAACAAAAAAAAAAAATTGTTTGGCATCCATCGATTGCAAAAAAGTAACATACATACATATATATATATATATATATATATATATATTGAAGAATTTCATATTTAATATCAAACACTCCACTCCTTCAGGTCTGTTTAAGGCACGCATAAATATTTTCGTTTATTTGCGATTGCACGAATCTATAAGAGGGAATATAGTTTTCAGCGTTGCCATCTTCGGGTTTGCATATCATTTTGCGTCATTTCAATGTTCTTGCAATATACATCTTGTAAAGAATTTTGTAAATATACATTACAATAGTTCTATTTTTGTTAATTCTTATCGTAGGTAAAGAAAAAAAAGAAAGAATGGGTAATGTCAATCAAATGTCAAAACAAACCGAAATCTGAGGTAGGGCTGTTCATCAAAGACCAATCAGTTGTCAAAGTAAATGTGAATTGGGACGAAACTAATTCATCAACGGAAAATCATATTCCGCCATCTTGATCCCTTGTACTCTGAGTTCATTGCTCGAGATGACTTCGATATATAACAATCGGATTCTGCTTCATTTTTCTCAGGACAACCAACCAACTAACCACGCACAAAGGAATTAAGAATATCTCTCGACTATGAGAGAAAGTAATTTTAGATACTCTCTCTCTCTCTCTCTCTCTCTCTCTCTCTCTCTGTATATATATATATATATATATATATATATAGAGAGAGAGAGAGAGAGAGAGAGAGAGAGAGAGAGAGAGAGAGGCGCCTCGGTGGTGTAGTGATTAGCGTCGCTGACTATAAATCCATCCGTCCCGATCGAGACCCGGTGACGGCAGGCAGCGCGCAACAAAACCCAATTGCTCATCCTTCCACACAATAAAAAAAACCTGGTTGGTGGATA
Organism: Bathynomus jamesi; assembly: GCA_023014485.1. Classification (NCBI taxonomy): domain Eukaryota; kingdom Metazoa; phylum Arthropoda; class Malacostraca; order Isopoda; family Cirolanidae; genus Bathynomus; species Bathynomus jamesi. Next base: position 153,034 of record JAJOZX010004681.1, on the reverse strand, counting down.
AATGGGTAACCTGGATAACCTAGTGGTTAAGACGCTGGGCTGCTGGTAGGGCGTGGTTCGGATACCACATTAAAGCGTGGGCCTCAGGTGGAGTAACAAGTTTGACCTTCGTCAGAATGAACAATTCGGGCAGAAGCTACACCAAGGTTAACCAAGGTTATGTAGGTTATACAATTGTCTCGAACGTATTACGTATTTTGCTATATAACATACAGTTTACGAGTTATATCTTATACATTGACTAAATATGTTAATCTTGGTACATACTCCATTATTATGAAACAAAGGTAATAATAGAGTTATATATATATATATATATATATATTAATATATATATATAATATATATATATATACAATACTCACATGTATTGTATACACAATTTCTGACGTTTCCTTCACTAATAAACAAAGCAGTTGCATCAATGTTTGTTTTTACTACATTTTCCTCAATCCACCAAAACAAATATCTTTCGACCATCAACGTATAAATATTTTGAAGAATCCTTTTGGGACTGAACATCATGAGGGAGGT
>JAJOZX010004681.1:132500-150000 GCA_023014485.1 Bathynomus jamesi | reverse complement strand
CATTACTTATTCGGACTATAGTGGATTTAATTTTCCCAGAAGAGTTCCTTGTTCCATGCACTGTCTGTGTGTATCATAAAAAACTCAGGGGACCATTCTGAGTTCATTCCCATATAATATACTGTATATATATATATATATATATATATATATATATATATATATATATATATATATATATATATATATATATAGTCTTAGTATTCTTTTAATTCTTTTTTCTCTCTCTCTCTCTCAGCAATATATATATATATATATATATATATATATACACATATACAAGTACACTATCAATAGTATTATTATTATTGTTATTATTATTACTTTGAACCATGTGGTCACAAGATATCATTTTTGTGAGTACGGTTACCTTTTTCAGCAATGGAATGGAATGGAATGGAATAGAATAGTTATTGTTTTAAATAGCTATTATTTTTCACTGGTTTTGAACCAGACGATTTTGAAAGCTTATTTGTATATGTTTTATTTCTAAATATTTTATTATGACTTTTAAGTTTTAGTTATTTGAATAAGTAAATTGATTTTTAAATTTTATTCATATTTTATACATATATATGATGGAAAATAGCCACGAAGGAAAGTTAAAACGCGAAATACTGTAGTGCCCAAGCGCTTTCGTCTAATAACATCCTCAGGAACACTGAAATTAATAACAAGATCGAGGCGGTATATACAGTTCATATAGAATAACAAAAATGATATAACTGGTGCAGAGAATATTGGAGGAGGTGAGTACAATCCACGTGGAAAAGCTACCAGAATTTTAGCGCTTTGCCTTTCTTATTTAAATCTGACCTGAAAGAATCCAAAATAATAGGATCGAGCGAAAAAAGGACCTGACTAAAGTTGAAATTGTTTGGAAGTTGAATGATGGCAGACTCAAGACTGTTTCTATTAACAATGTTGCTTGAGTGAAACAAAATTGAAGAATTATTCCAATCAATACAATGAGACAACTCTGACAAATGGACAAAAAAGGCGTTCGACGACTGTCCCGTTCAAACGGAATATTGATGTTGTTTTACACGTGTATTCAAATCTTTTCCCCGTCTGTCCAATGTAAAAGGAGTCACATTGTTTGCAACCAATTTTATAGATAATTCCTGAATTTTTGGTAGGACTATTCTTTATTATAACATTTTTCACATTATTGTCATATTAAATACTACATTAATGTTCAAAATGCATTAGCAATGCCTGAAAAGCCTGAGAAAATGGAGTACTAAAATATTCTTCGACAAAGTGCGAGGGTTATTATTTACAGGATAGAAGGTTCGTTTTGTCTTGTTAAGACAAGATTCCAAAAAAAAAAAATGCTAGGTAACACAAATCGCTTCCGATATTGTTGATTTTTTCTAACTCAGCATCCATGTATTCCGGACTAATGATCCTAAGAGCACTGAGAAACAAGGAGAGAATATGGCTTTCTTGATGGGAGTGTCATGTCCGGAGTAATGGTGTACTTAGGACAAACTGTTTGTTTTCCTGGGATTTCCCTGTGTACACACACACACACACACACACACACACACACACACATATCTAAAAACTCGATTGAGTTGTTTTGTTCCACTTCCAAAGTAAACTTAATGGAGTGGACTTGATTATTTATTTTAAATGAACGAGGAAGTCCTCCAAATTACACCTCATGGGCCAGATATACAAAATATCGTCGACGTACCGCAACCATGGGATGCGAACCCCCAGGATTCTGGGATGTAATTATCTCAAAATACTCCATATAAACAATATTGAATGATTTAATGAATGAGCTCCTCCAGGAACCCGCCACATACAGAAAGCGTTGGAACAATCCACCGGATGACGTCATCAGGTCATTCAAGAGTTCCCTGAAATGTATCCTTAAAAATCATAAGGACTTAATTCCTCTTTTCACATCTACTTCCCTTTCTCTTCCTCACCTTTACGGTCTTATAAAAACCTACAAACTTGGCAACCCTATGCACCCTATTATTAGCTCTGTGGGTTCTATTACTTCCAAACTCTCCAAATGGCTTGGCAAAGTTTTGTCCTCCATTCTCGGAACTGTCTCCGATTCACATGTAAACATTCCATGGATCTTACTGAAAAACTGAATAATATACGCATTGAAACCAACGATAGATTGATCAGTTTCGACATTTGTTCATTGTTCACAAAAGTGCCAACTGACGACATGGTCGGTTTTCTCTCACGAGAATTACATAAGTATGACCTGCCACTAATTGCACACATTGTTTTGGAACTCATTAAACTTTGCATCAGAGATTGCAAATTCACTTTTAATGGTCAATATTATCAACAGGCTTTTGGGATGGCCATGGGTAATCCTTTCCAATATTTATATGGAATTTTTTGAGATAATTTACATCCCGAGAATCCTGGAGGTTGGCATCCCATGGTTGCGGTATGTCGACGATATTGTGTATATCTGGCCCATGAGGTGTGATTTGGATGACTTCCTTGTTCAGTTAAATAATCAAGTCCACTCCATTAAGTTTACTTTGGAAGTGGAACAAAACAACTCAATCGCGTTTTTGGATATATGTGTGTGTGTGTGTGGTGTGTGTGTGTGTGTGTGTGTGTGTGTGGTGTGTGCATAAGGAAAGCCCAGGAAAAACAAACAGTTTGTCCGAGATACACTTTTACTCCGGACATGACACTCCCATCAAGAAAGCCATATTCTCTTCTTTGTTTGTCAGTGTTCTTAGGATCGCTAGTCCGGAATACATGGATGCTGAGTTAGAAAAAATCAACAATATTTGAAGAGATTTGTGTTATTTACTGCAATTTTTTTGGAATCTTGCCTTAACAAGGCAAAACGAACCTTCTATCCTGTGAATAATAACCCTCGCACTTTGTCGAAGCATATTTTAGTACTCCATTTTTCCAGGCTTTGCAGGCATTGCTAATGCATTTAAACTTTTGAATATTAATGTAGTATTTTAATATGACAATATTGTGAAAAATGTTATAATAAAGACTAGTCCTACCAAAAATTCAGGCATTGTCTATAAAATTGGTTGCAAACAATGTGACTTCTTTTACATTGGACAGACGGGGAAAAGATTTGAATACACGTGTAAAACAACATCAATATTCCGTTTGAACTGGACAGTCGTCGAACGCCTTTTTTGTCCATTTGTCAGAGTTGTCTCATTGTATTGATTGGAATAATTCTTCAATTTTGTTTCACTCAAGCAACATTGTTAATAGAAACATTCTTCAGTCTGGCATCATTCAACTTCCAAACAATTTCAACTTTAGTCAGGTCCTTTTTTCGCTCGATCCTATTATTTTGGATTCTTTCAGGTCAGATTTAGATAAGAAGGGCAAAGCGCTAAAACTCTGATAGCTTTTTCACATGGATTGTATTCACCTCCTCCAATATTCTCTCTACCAGTTATATCATTTTTGTTATTTTATATGAACTGTATATACGTTTCGATCTTGTTATTAATTTTAGTGTTCCTGAGGATGCCATTAGCCGAAAGCGCTTGGACACTCTTTCGTGTTTTAATTTACTTTGTGGGTATTTTTATTATACAGTACATAAGATTAAATAAAATATTTAGTACAGATTATTAGTTTATGCAACATATTGTGAACATTTAATTGAACATTTAAAACATATGTTCAACCTTTGCGAAATTTGGAACAGTTTCGTAAAAATGTTGGCCCAGAAACAGAATTTCTAGAAAGCGTAGAAAATTACTAATTAGTAATGCTTGGGTTTTGCTTTTGAAATTGTACATTACTGTTATCATGGAAATGGAATAAAATACCCACAGTAAACCAACCAAAATTATTACCAATTAATAATTTTTTATGCTTTTTAGAAATTTTAAGTTTCCACGTGAATTTTTTTCTGACACTGAACTTCATCTGGTAATTTTGCAGAGGTGAGAAAACTCTAGTTTGTGACACTTGTTCTAAAATTGAAACTATGTACGCAAATGTTTTTTATACTCTGTATATCTTTTTACGTATAACAAATCCTATTTCATAATGCTACTAAAACTATATAATTAAGTTAAAATCAATCCTTCATTTAAGCATTGTCATGCAGTTTTGGTTCGCTATATAGTGAATGACCAAATTAAAATTTTAACAAATTTCTGAAAAAAATAATGTTACTCATAAAATTTCTTAAACAACAAAAAACTAAAATGTTCTAATATAATTTCTAGAAGCCATCAAAAATTACCAATTGCCAATATTGTGTTATTCTTTGTACACTGTATGTTATTCTTTTTTGGTGATAACACAACCTAACAACAGTTTTGCTTCCCAGTAAAAACATACTGTTTTATACTAATTATAGGGTGCTGATTTCGAAAATGAACTTAATTTTTGCACATTAGGTCCGGTTTTGTCAGAATATGATGTTTTATACGGTACTGTTTTATACTAATTTTATGATTATAGTTCAATAATTTTATGATTATAGTTCATTTTACTTCAATACAAAACACAATAATTGCGTTTTTACTTTTTAGATTTATGATATGTGCTTCAAGGGGTTGCGTGAACAGTCCAGATTTATTTTGTTACATCTGTGGTCTATTTACTCTAACTTCACAGCGCAGGAATATGACTCCTCTGATAAGAACAGCGTATTATCACTACTTCGGCTGTCATATTGGTGACCAAGACAAAAGATGGGCCCCACATGTTTGCTGTAGTAACTGTGCAATGAATTTACGTGACTGGTTCAATGGTAGAAGGAAAGGTATGGGATTCGCAGTACCTATGGTTTGGCGTGAGCAAAAGAACCATGTTGACGATTGCTATTTCTGCCAGAGCAAAGTAGCTGGCCTTACATCAAAAACTAGGAATAAAATTGACTATCCTGTGGTAGCCTCTGCCATCAAACCTGTTCCTCATAGTGATGAGCTTCCGATTCCAACACCACCAGCAGATAAGAATCTTCTGCCAACATCATCTGAAGAGGAAGCATTGTCAGAACAAGCAAATGAATCTTCTGATACAGAGTACTGTCCAGAATCTTCTAAACCACATTTCATAACTCAGCAAGACTTGAATGACTTGGTTAGGGACTTATATCTTTCAAAGGGCAAGGCTGAACTTTTAGCTTCGAGACTTAAGGAGTGGAACTTACAGTAGTTCAGGGTGATGTGCGCATTACTTCTTTTCGCAAGAGAAGCTCCGACATATCGTGCTACTTTCAAACTGTAAATCAGCTATGTTACTGCTCAGATTTGGAAAGTTTATTCTCGTATTTTAAAATAGAACATGTTCCAGACGAGTGGCATCTGTTCATTGACTCTAGTAAGCGGAGTCTTAAAGCTGTTTTGTTTTGTTACACAATGGGAACGTTCACCCAAGCATTCCAATTGGACACTCAGTTCATCTCAAGGAGTCATATGAGAACATGGTAATACTTCTGAATGCAATCAGGTATGATCAAATATAAGTGGAAGATTTGTGGAGACCTAAAAGTGGTAGGACTTCTCCTGGGAATGCAGGGTGGCTTTACCAAGTACATGTGCTTTCTGTGTTTATGGGACAGTAGAGCAACACAGCAGCATTATGTAAAGAAGGACTGGCCACCACGTGAAGCCTTTGTGCCAGGACAACATAGTATGAAGTATGAACCATTAGTTGACCAAGAAAGGATTATTTTGCCCCTCTGCATATCAAACTAGGGTTGATAAAGCACTTTGTCAAAGCGCTTGACACAGAAGAAGCTGTATTCAAATATTTGCATTCAAAATTTCCTAGCGTTAGTGATGCGAAGATGAAAGGTGTTTTTATTGGTCCCCAAATAAGAGTGCTTTTAAAGGATGAACAGTTTTTGAGCACTCTCAATGCAAAGGAACTAAGAGCCTGGAATTCTTTTAAGAATCTTTGTGACAACTTCTTAGGCTCAACAAAGTCCCCTCACTATGAAGCAATGGTCACCGAGCTGCTGGATGCATACCATCAACTTGGGGCTAGAATGACACTGAAGATCCATTTTTTGCACAGCCATCTGGACTTCTTTCCAGATAACCTTGGCTCAGTGTCAGATGAACACGGAGAGCAGTTTCATCAGGACATTGCAATGGTGGAAAAAACTACCAAGGACGATGGGACCCTTGCATGCTTGGTGACTTTTGCTGGATGCTAAAACGGGAAGGCTCTACTGAGTATAGACGCAAATCCAAGAAAACTCACTTCTAAGAAAGTGAACTATATGTAGCAGTTGATATGTAATAATGCATGTGTACGTATCCTTTTTTGTTGTTCTGTTCTGTTCTGTTTTACTACAAATACAAATAAAAGTAGATTTATAAGTAGATTTTCGAAAATTTCTTCTCTCTGTGATACTGAACTTTCAAGTTTTGAGTGTATTCTGCCTGTAAACATCTAAATAAGGGTTACAGATATCTAGAAAACCTGACCCGATAGAGAAAAACTAATGTGATTTTCAGATTCAGCACTCCAAAATTAGTTTAGATCACACATTAAATTGGGAGAAGCAGAATTTTTTTTTTGTAGACCAGTGTAATAACAGAATTCGAGAAAGGAAACCCAATCATTACTAGTAATTACTAATTTTTTTAAACATTTTAAATAGTAAAGTTTTTCTGCTTTTTTATTTTCGTATCTGCAAACATCAAGAATTTTGATGAGTCATCTCAGAACAGAAGTGGTCTGGGATTAAGATCATACTGAAATATATCTGACTATACTTTTCTATGTCAAATGTATTTATTACAAAATAAATTACTAATTGTGATTACTTTTTTAATTGTAATTAACTTGTATATATATATATATATATATATATATATATATATATATATATATATATATATATATATATATATATATATATCTAATTAAGGCGATACATTATGACATCTATATTAACTAGTTCAAATTAATTAATATAGCCTATAATTTCGAGTACTGATCAAATTTTATTTATAAATGAAGTAACTGAAAGCAGAGAGGAGCTGATACTAAAAATTAAAAGAAATTAATGAGAGTAAAAGTAAACGAAGAACGATAGAGATAGATAGATAGATAGAGAGAGAGAGAGAGAGGAGAGAGAGAGAGAGAGAGAGAGAGAGATCTAAAAGTTTATCATTTAGAGATTTCCGTATCGAATTCTTTCGTGAAAACAAGTTAATTGCCTTTGAAAGAGATAAATGGAATTTTTCGCGCGATGTTAAATCAATTTTATTCTCGTGTTAATTTTCCTTTTCTATATTTTAAATATTCAAAAGTACGTCGCATTTTCGCGATAAGTTTTTCCTTGATTCTCATCACCGAGAAAACTCTTTATCTAATTTAAATGAAATATTTTTTAGATTTTAGACTACGAAAGTACTTTGTTCAACATTATCAAACTCATTTTGGTTAAAATTGAACTAAATAAATGTTCTTACTTCGAAAGTAAATTAGATTAAACCCATATAAGATTCTATTTACTCGGAATTTATCATTTTCAAACACAGTTTCACGGGTTTGGGTTTAATCCAAACGAAATTTATTTCCAATTTTTTTTCGAATGCATCTGTCTTCTCTTTTTGGAATTTGGGAGAGGTTTTGTTGACTATTCGGGGGAGGGGGGGAGGGGGAATGTTATCAAGTATTGTAGAGACTCTTTGCTGAGTTTCTGAAAAGTATATGTTAAAAAAGAAATTTTCATCTATCAAATTATCGGATACATATATACTGTATATATTTTTTAGATTAAAATCTCAAACAATTATTTGCCTACAAATTAATTTAATTTTAATTAATGCGAATATTTCCAAAATGTAAAATGATCGAAATGATATGTTCGATGTATATATGGAATATACTCGTAAAACTAACGAGTGGAAAATTATTTTAAGCTATTGAAAACAGGCTCTCTCATTATTTACTATAACTGAACACGCACACAACACACACCACACACATATATATATATATAGAAAGAGAGAGAGAGTATATATATATATATATACATATATACACACACACATATATATATATATATATATATATATATATATATATATATATATATATATAAATATATATATATATATATATATATATATACACACGAGGGCCACTCAATATATTTTGCCCTTTTTTTTCTTTCCAAGTTTCCTTGTAAGTTCCAAAAATTTTGTACACAAGTACTTACATACCTTTTTTACAAATTTTTATTTTTCCATATAGTCTCCATCCTTTTCTACGGCTTTCCTCCACCTCGAAACAAGGGCCTTTATTCCTTGCTGGTAAAAGTTCGCTGGGTTCCGCTGGAGCCACCTCTTAAACTCCTCAACAACCTCATCGTCACTGAAACTTTCTTCCATGAATAGCATCCTTCATTGGCCTAAACAAATGGAAGTCTGAAGTGCCAGATCCGGGCTGTATGGAGGGTGAGGTAACACACTACACAGTCAAGCGCATTTTTGTGATGATCTCTCTTGTTTGCAAACTGTTGTGTGGTCTTGCGTTATCGCCTATCGGGCAAAAGAAGGACGTTTTTCAGTTTTTCTCTCCGGTCGAACTCGCTTTATACGTCTCTGGAGTCTCTGTAGGATAGCAATATATGTCTCTGAGTTGATTGTTTGTCCTTTCTTCATAATGTTCCCCAGAATCACCCCTTTCATGTCCCAGAAGATGGTGGCCATAACCTTTCCTGCAGAGGGAGCCATTTTGAACTTTTTCTTGCGTGGGGAGTCTGCGTGATGCCACTCCATGGATTGGCGTTTTGTTTCAGGTTCAAAGTGGTGTACCCAAGTCTCATCCCCAGTCACAGTTCGTGAAAGAAAGTCATCCCCTTCTGTCTCGTATCGAACCAACGACTTAGAAGCAATTTTTTTTTTCTTTGGGCTTTGTGAACTTCAGTCAGTTCGCGAGGAACAAACCGTGAACACACTTTTGAGTATCCCAGTTGATGAATTATCGTATTCATACTTCCTTCACTAATTCCTAGCTCTAGCGATAGTTCCTTGTATGTGACGCGCCGATTTGATCAAGTGCTGTTAGCACGTTGCAAAGTGTGAGATGTCACAGCCGATGCCGGGCGACCGTTGCGTGGCTCATCATCGAGGCTGGCTCTCCCTCTCTCCGATGATCTCACATGTTTAGACCAGCGTCCAGCTGTGCTTCGATCAACAACAGCATCTCCGTAAACGTTGTTTAGACGTTTGTGAATATTTCCAACTGTTTCCTTCTCTGCGGTTAAGAACTCGATAACAGCTCTCTGTTTACGAGGCACATCACTGTCAGACGCCATTTTCGAAACTGCGTTAACCATCGGTTTTTACAAGGGCGTTTAAAAGCGGTTTTATACAAGGAGGGAAGTTCAAACTGGAAAAATCCGGTTATGTGAAGCGCAGAAAGTTCAAACTTACGGCCCAAAAGACATTTCAGCCCCATGGCCTATTATTTAGCTAAGAAAAATGGGTGGGGCAAAATATATTGAGTGCCCCTAGTATATATTCTTCTTTTAATTAATCGATGCATTCATAGCTTAAATAGAAGTGTGAAAAATTTAACATTTTTTTCACATAAAATATCATTCGGCCCATACGACCATTTCAGGGTACGAACAGTTTGCAGCAGCATTGCCAAGCAAATAAGGGGTCAATAAACTGACCAGGCTTCCGTACGTGGTTCATCATCACTAAAAGCAATAATGCTTCCTGTTAGCTCAGATCAAAGAACATCCAAATTCGTATTCGTTTTCGCGCAATTTTCGTTAGTTTGTATTGCAGACACCTCCAGTTATTATCAGTCCAGGTGCATGATTCTTCAGAAGATGCACCGCACGTCGCAAGTTTGGGTTTCCTCCCCGAGGCAGCGCAAATTTACCCGTATCAATCACAGTCACACTCGTACTACCTCAGGTTTGCTCTCCACAAAATAAACCAAAAAACACACGCATCGTCAATTGCAATCCCTACTTATACAGTCTTGTATTTTTACTTATCTTTATTCTTTTTATTTTATATTCATACGAGTGCCCTCGTTTCCCCTTTCATTAAATCTCGTCACTTAAAGAATCACAGTTTTATAACTAACGTTTTTGTTAATTTGAACTCAATCAATCCAGTTTATCCCAATTAAAGGTAATAATTATATTTTAGATTTATGTATATTCAAAGATGGAATGAAACTTTACGTGTAAAGCTGAAAACGAAATAAAACTTAGAGAAGAATATTAATTTCATATATATATATATATATATATATATATATATATATATATATATATATATGCGTCTCGGTGGTGTAGTGGTTAGTATTACTGATTACGAATCCACTGGCCTCGGACTCGATTTTCACCGAGAGCAGACGGCGCGCAGCTTAACAAGCTGTTCGTCCCTCCATAAAATATGGGTTGGTAGATAAATGGATACCCTGGTTGACTTAGTGGTTAAGACGCTGGGCTGCTGATCGGGGGGTGAAGATATTGTAATTTCTGACTTACGTGGTGGGTCGTGGTTCGGATTCCACGTTAAGCTGTAGGTCTAAGATGGAGCAACAAGCTTAACCTTAGTCAGATTGAACATTTTGGGCGGAAGCAAAACCAAAGTTACCAAAGTATATATGACGGAGTTTTGTCATGTTGTGAGGTCTACCAGGAAGGCCTGTGTGAATGGATATGTACGCTTTACTTTCTTTCTTTTCTCCTTTTCGCTAACTTTCTAACTTTTCTGATTTGTCACCCCAAATCCTTGAGAAATCAGATTTTTAATTAAGTATGTTTGTATGTGTGTATGTGATAGAGAACCATAATAACGAAAGTTTAATTTAATACGAAGACTGAGGTAATGCTTACAGTCCTATGCACTGAGTATGCAGGACGTTGCCTTACGACGCGAGAACGAACCCTCCTTGGGGCTGCATGCTTCCCCGTGTGCCAGGTAGGAACATTGCTGGATTGTGGTTAATTGTAGCTTTTATATATATATATATATATGTAGCTGCATATATATATATATATATATATATATATATATATATATATATATATATATATATATATATATATATATATATATATATACAGGGCGTCCCAAAAAAATGTATACACACTTTAACAGCTGATAGCTCAATTGATGTTTCTTTCTTTCCAAGTTAAACCCATTAGAATTAATAATGGCAGTCAGACTAAGCTTTGAACAAAGGAAATTCATTCTAAAATGCTACTGGAAGTGTGAAAACGCAGTTGAATTGCAAATACAGTTTAGGAGGGAGTTTCAAACAGATCCACCAACGCGACTTACCATCACACGAATTAGAGATAAGTTTGAAGCCGATGGAACTGTTCAGAATGTCCACAAGAAGCGTTCCGGAAGACCACGGACATCGACAAGCCCCACAAAGCAAGAAAGAGTACTGGAAACGTATCACCAAAGTCCAAGAAAATCTGTGCGGCAAGGGAGTCGTGAGGTAGGAATTTCACAATCGTCTGTCCAACGCATTTTGAAGCGCTGTCAATGGAAAAGTTACATTCCAAGATTAATCCATGCTATTAATGAAGATGATGACCCGGACCGAAGAGTGGAGTATTGCGAGTGGTACTTGGCACGATGTGGATGTGGATTGGACGAAGGGGTTTCGTAGAATACCCTCCGCGTTCACCAGACCTCACACCACTAGACTTTTTTTATGGGGATACTTAAAAGACAAAGTCTACGCTATAAAACCTGCAACAGTCGCTGAATTGAGAGCAGCCATTGAACGAGAATGCACACAAATACCAAACGAAATGTTTCGTGATGTTTGCGATTCCATTGCTTCGCGTTATCAGCAGTGCCTGGACCAGAACGGACGTCAGTTTGAAAACAGGCGTTGACAAAACAATTAAATAATGTCTGTAGATTCTATTACATTTTGAAAATGAAATGTATTTTAATAAACACTGCCTTTATAAGTATTTAAAGTGTGTATACATTTTTTTGGGACGCCCTGTATATTGCACACACACACACACACACATATATATATATATATATATATATATATATATATATATATATACACACAGGGTGTTTCAGGAGGAAAGGTCAATACTTCGGGAGGCGATAGTATCAGTCATTGTGAGAAAAAAGTTCATATGAACATGTGTCTAATTCTGAATGGTTACAGAGATAGAGCTGTTTGAATCTACAAATACAACAGCATTGTTAATGGTAATCAAGAAAGAGAAACCAATTACTGTTTCTAACATTTAATGTTTAAACATTGGCATTTTGAATGGTATCAGATACAGAAATGACAAATTTGTTACATGCTTACATTACAGCTTACATGGTTCAAGGTTATAGGGGAGGGAAGGGGGAGGAAGAGCTGCGCGCGCATCAGATTCAAACAGCTCTATCTCCGTAACCATTCAGAATTAGACACATGTTCATATGAACTTTTTTTCTCACAATGACCGATACTATCACCTCCCGAAGTATTGACCTTTCCTCCTGAAACACCCTGTATATATATATATATATATATATATATATATATATATATATATAGCGCCTCGGTGGTGTAGTGGTTAGCGTCGCTGACTACGAATCCATCGGCCCCAGGTTCGAGACCCGACGGCAGCCGGCGCGCAGCAAAACCCAGCTGTTCATCTTTCCACACAATAAAGAAAGTGGTTGGTAGATAAATGGGTACCCTAGGTGGCCTAGTGATTAAGACGCTGGGCTGCTGATGGGGCGTGGTTCGGATTCCACGTTAAACTGTAAGTCTAAGGTGGAGTGAAAAGCTTGACCTTCGTCAGAATGAACAATTCGGGTGGAAGGTAACCAAAGGTTTCATATATATATATATATAGTAGACGACTGCGGTTCGGTTCTATGTGAGAAAGAAATTGAAACTATTAAAATATTCTAAACGGTAAAATTTCAAATCTAATCGGTTTTGCACGGAGTACGGAAATTCAACCTCGCTCATAGCGCAACCAGTCAGAATGTAGTTTTAATTCCGTTGGCCAATGAAAACAAAGATAAGGCCTATTTGGCGGCATTGAGGAGCATCTTGAGAGTCACCGCAATGTTCTGACCCCTGAGGTAGCCCTTCATATGACTGAAGCTGCCGCCGAAGCCGAGGGACATGATGACAACGACGTAGCAACGCATCCAGCCGAGATGCCTTTGTCAGCAATAAAAAATTATGTAGAGTTCATGAACTCTTTCCTTGAAATTGCTGACAGTGACCCCAATTTCGAACGGACATCAGAGGCGAAGAAAGCGCTGTGAAGTTTACCTGAAAGACATTGAGTCTCTCAGTCCTGCCAGAAGAAAATCACGGACTCCTTCGGTTCAATTTAGTTTAATAAAAGTTCGTTGTCATCCTTCGTGTTCATTATTTTTATTCAAATGTACAATACTTGTAATAAAAGGAAGGAATTTGAGTTCTTTTTAATTTTTTATTATATTATTATTATTATTATCATTATTATTATTTTATGTACAAAATTCATCATCGTCTTCGAAAGTATATATTTTTCCCCATAATCTTAACAAAATTCTATGCTGTTCAGACCTTCGTGGAGTCTCCAGGAAGTATTCCCGCGTAAAATCGATATTCAACTGTCTATACGTACTAGCTGACCCCGCGCAAAATGTGTTATTTATGTTAAATTTAAAATTTTTTGGTATTTGTCATTTTTAATCCCTTTGCATAAAACTCGGGCATAATTTTGTACATTGCATACATGCATACATTCACAGGCCTTCCAGCTATTATATATATATATATATATATATATATATATATATATATATAGGTAGGTAGATATGGACTACCATACCTAATTATTAAAGGAGTAAAAAACTGCTTCAAAATAGGAATCCATTCGTATGACAAAAAAAAATAATTAAAAGAAGTAAAATTTTATGCATATTTATGACGTCAATAACATGGTCGTACGTGGAAGAGAGCCTGAAGAAGGCTAAAATCCCTCCTGAAAGAGCATCTGCGGCAAATGTGCCCCCGCTGCGCGGTGTGTGATGTCATGTTTTATTTATCGCGGCAAACTGATAGAGAGGAGGATGGGTAGAGTCGGGCATTCGTGGGCATTGCTGAGCATCTCAACCGATATTCTTTTCAGCCCCGGGCATCAGAACGTGAAAAGAATTATTTTTTTTCCGAGAATATTTTTAACAAAATTTGACTTAAATTTGAGTGTTGGATGCGATTCTTTTTAAAATGTAATTTTTAAGTATATTTCACTTATCAATATATATATATATATATATATATATATATATATATAGTGAAAGTTGTATAAACGTGAACCTCTTAACCCGATGGGAAATCTCTTCATTTATGGAACTATATTATACAATGGGCACTCAAAATAAAACCTAAATTTAGAACTTATTACTTCATTTTGAGGGTTCATTCCGGGGGAAGTTTTCCCTTCTTTTGGGTAACAAAGCTTCTTCTCAGATGATATAATAACTTCTTTTCCTAACACATAACTTCTTTAGATAGAAGAAATGATATTTGAAACTTCTTTTCTGAGTGATTTGAGACAATAGAAGATAATGTTTCTGTGTATAGAAGTGTATAGAAGTGTTTATTTTTCCGCGTTCAAACTGTTCCTTATTTAGTCGAAAGTACTTTACTGTAATGTAATGTAATTAACTATTTATTAAAATTAACTAATTTATTGTACGTAATTCCAATTGGTATACGGGGGAGGGGGGGGGGAAGACTTTTCGGACACCTTTTTTAATTTTATTTATTTTATTTATAAAGTAACTCTTAAAGCAAATTCGACCCCGGATTGAATTTTACTTTAAACGCTTCATATTTTCGGATTATATTTTTTATGATCGTTTGAAATAATTGCTTTACGTAGGTATTACACAAAACTAATATTTTATTTAGCGTTTAACCGATGTAGTCAAAATTAAAAGGATGAAGTCATACACAAAATAGGATGAAGTCATAAATGAAAATAGGAAATACCGGACTGGTTTTTTTTTCCCCTGTTTTGAAAT
This sequence comes from Bathynomus jamesi, assembly GCA_023014485.1. Classification (NCBI taxonomy): domain Eukaryota; kingdom Metazoa; phylum Arthropoda; class Malacostraca; order Isopoda; family Cirolanidae; genus Bathynomus; species Bathynomus jamesi. The sequence goes on along the minus strand of JAJOZX010004681.1, from coordinate 135,001 downwards.
CTGGAAATTTCTGCTTTTATTTTGTAGATTTTCTATTGCATAAATTGTATACAAGTTTATTCTTAAAGAGTCTGTTAAAACACCTCCAAAAAGAACTCGAATCTACCTGAAATATTTCTTTGGATATATACTGCATGCTGCTGTTCTAAAGTTATATATATATATATATATATATATATATATATATATATATATAATATATATATATATATATATATATATATATATATATATATATATATAATTGTTTATCCAAATTTAGCCTAATTTAAGAAACATATTAAAATAACAGCAAGCATTTTTCTTTAAGCAAAAAATAACTTTATCAATAAAAAAAATATATATATATATATATATATATATATACAAAACAAAGGCAGTTTTTTACTCTAATTAACAACTACGTATTACGGGAACCTGTTAATTACTTAACTATGAATAAATAGAAACCTGTAAAACAATTAAAAATTTTGAAAAATAAGCCTTGTAAGAGTTGCCTATTTTTCTCCGTCCTGCGGCGAATAAGCAAAGAATGATTAAGAGGTGAAGTCCTTCAAGCTTGGGAACTTTCAATAAAGGCAAACATTCTTCATGAATAGATTTTGGCCCAAATTGAAAGGAAATTGCGGAAAAATGCAAATATTTTGTCTTCGAGGAACAATTTTTTTCTTTTTTTTTCCCCTTCTTTCATCAATATTTAGATTAAAAAACAAAAATTGAAGTTCAAAGTTTGATCTAAAGAAATGGGATATTTGTTGATCAGTTTTGCTTCTTAATTACGAGTTTAACTTGTTTTTTTTCTTTAAATTATCAAAATTTAATGTCCGAGTAGTATTATCGAAGAGGGGCTTTTTTTAAGTTTGAAAGAGCGAACGGTGTAAGATAACTTTGACTGGAAGTGGAGTATGCGCGAAGTCATTAGAATTAAAAAATTAAAAACTTTTGAATTATAAACGACCAAAATAAATATAAGAAGAAACGTTCTTGTGAATTTTTTAAATTAAGAGTAATTCTCTTTTAATTAACATAAAGATGGTAGAAAAAAATAATTTATTCTCGCGTTTATGGATAATAACTTTTTATAACTGTAATTATTGAAAAAAATACCTCTTTCCACATTCTGTAAGCATTTGGAAGGACTAAAAATATAGATCTATACCCCACTTCAATCAACGGAGCATAACACCAACCCTAATACGCTAGTTTAACTTAACCCAACTAAGTCTAATCAAAACTATGCTTACCCTAATCTAACCTAACGTAACTTAATCCATCCCCCTTATAACGTTAACCCGAAAAATACTTTCCAACCTTTAAAACGTAAATGCACATCTAATTTCGTTTTAATGTAGGCTTAATAACTTTACTTACGTAATTATAATCCCATTTAATGCGATTCCCACTTAATTTCATTCAGCGTCCAAGAGTGAGAAATTCGGGAGTGAAAATCTTCAAAAAGCGGGCGATTCTCAAATTGATCTATTCCCATTTCACGACATTCTCATTCTCATCCACGGATTTCAAACCGTGGTTCAAGTTAGATTAGGTTAAATTAGGTTAGGTTAAGAAATATTAGCTGCTCTCATATGGCGGCTTCAGTGTGAATGCGAATGGGAGTGATATCGTTTTTCAAATGACGAAATTTTTCTCAAATGTGTATTTTTCACTGCGAACATTCTCGTTGGTAGACCGTGAATAGGTACTGGAATGACATTCAGTGGGAAATAATTACTTTTATATACAATTAATTGTTTTCAACTTTGTACTTATTTTTAATTTTCAAAGTGAATAAAATGTCTGCAGAGATGTTTTGTGCGTAGGAAATTATTTATATTTTGTAACAGGAAATGTTTTTTTAATTTTAAAGCAATTATGGGAGCAATTAAGATGATGATGTAAGGTCATGATAAATATATAAGTGCGCATATATATATATATATATATATATATATATATATATATATATGCGCAACACGACATAACAAGAACTCAATAGGTAAGAATAATCGCGTCGATTAGTCTAATGTTAATATGCAACAGAGAATAGAATACAAAGGCAGAACAGGTTACCTCTTTAATAATTTAGAAATTTTGCATCTTGCCTGTAGTAATCCTTGCTCAAATGATTCTTACTGTAAACTCATAGATAGGTATTACAGTAAGATAGTATCCCTGTTAAGAGAAGCAGGAAGCCCCCTGATTAAATCTTACAACTGTCATACTAAGATTATTCCTGGATGGAATGATTTTATTGCCCCCCTGAAGAGGGAATCGAAAGACGCATACGATTTGTGGTGCTTTCATGGTAGACCCAGGTTAGGACCAGTATACATGAATATGTATAGAAGTAGGGGTCAGTATAAGGCGGCAATTAGGCGATGTAAACAGGAAGAAGAGTCCATTCGAGCATCAAAAGCCTGTGAAGCTCGCATAAATAACGATAATAACAAATTTTGGAAATTTGTTAAGAATCAAACGGGTGTCAAAAGTGTTCTCCCTCC
>JAJOZX010004681.1:115000-127500 GCA_023014485.1 Bathynomus jamesi | reverse complement strand
CCTTCTGTTTTCTGCCGCCCCTGTATACACATATACAATATATACAGTTGCGTTTTCTGCTGAAGGAGAGTATTCTACTCTATTGTTTTCGATCCTGTGAGTCGTTGTCAAGCTCACGCTTATTTGGAGGTGTTCTGAATGCTATGCTGTCACCTAAATAACACATTTCTACATTAACACCCTTTATATTGTAGTCTTTATTGTTACAGTAGAATTGATTGAAAGGCTTTGGTGTCTGAATGACACCTGAATTATATATATATATATATATATATATATATATATTATATTATATATATATATATATATGGAAACTTTATGTATATTTTGGAGTTTTTAACAGTATTTTATTCGATGTGAATATTGGTGTATTTCAATATGTAAATTTGCTCACTATTCGGAGAGGCATTTGATCAATGTATTATTTATTTTTGATCTAAAAATTACTTCTATTAAAGCAGATCTTTCGGAAAATAAATTACCAACATATATATGTATATATTACAAATTTAAAATAAAATTGGCTGTAAAAATTGCCTACCCGGGTCGAATTAAATTAAACCTCAAACATAAAACCGTACGAAAGGCTACTTTAAATTTAAAATATTTGGTTCTGCGTCTCGGGTCTGATTATAAAATCAGAATTAACAAGAACTGTTTCTCGTAAAACCGCGAGAGCCGCTGTTCGTTCATCGTAGGTTTCCGAGATCTTTCGGAAGAGGTGAAGAAAGGGCAAAAAAAAAAAAAGTTGTCCCGTGCCTCTGTCTTTCATTCAAACAAAAAACACACGTTTTACGCTGTTTTTAAGTTAAGATCAATGCAGGAGATTCGTTCACTTTTTCAAGAAGATTTCTGGAATCCTTTTTGTTAAATGAAAGAGCACGTTCGGCAATGATACAAAGGAAGGTTGTTTCGGGGTCAGGTAAGGTCAAATATAAATTTAAATATTTGTAGCATTAGTATTTCACACTAATTTAATGTATTCAGTTTGATATTGGAAGGATACATGCTTTTAATAGCTACACACACACACACACACATATATATATAAATATATATATATATATATATATATTATATATACACACCAAGCGTAAATAAAGACTCGAACTCGAGAGGGAAGATAAAACAAGGAAGGATCCTCTGCATGTTCGGCTCCGATCAACATTATACTTATGGTAAGGGTGGAGAATATATTATATATAAAGAATCCAACACTTTAAACATCGATCTGTGAATATATTAGAAGGATCGATGAAGTCTTTTCTCTCTCTCTCTCTCTCTCTCTCTCTCTCTCTCTCTCTCTCTCTCTTTCGGGGACGGGGGTGGACGGGGGTTAGAATCTTTTTTTCAATGATAAACACAGTTTGAATAATTCGCGAACATAATTCTATAATTCATGCTGTTAGATACAAAGTCGTATGAAGGTGGATGCTTAGATTTGCAAAAGGTGATCTTTTCACGTTGCCCGAAACCATAAGCGTATATCGCTTATAATTATGATAAATTATGAAAGATTTCTCAATTCATTATTTGTAAGGTATAAAAGGACCGTTTGTAGAAAATATTGAAGGGTAACTATTGTAAAGGTTTTAGATAAATAATGTAATATAGCTAAAGATTTGATTATGATTGAAAAGACATTATATAGAAGGGATAATTTAGGACAAAAATACTGATGTTTCTATTAAGGAACATGATCCATAATCCCTTAATTTAAGTTATTTGCATAATAATTTTGAAGTCATGAGGATAATCGTTCTCAACTAACCTTTAAAAACAATTTTAAAAGTTGTTTTTATGAATATAAGAACGCGCTTTATTCACTATTTTCTTATATATATATATATATATATATATATATATATATATATATATATATATATATATATATATAATATATATATATATAATATATATATTATATATATATATATATATATACATATATACATACATATATATAGGGTCTGTGTTTTGCTGGTGTGACGGTTACACGTGTTTCGATCGAAGTCCGAATAAAAGCTATATTACAGTAGAAATCCTGCCGTTAATCAGTTTTAAACGGTGCCGATATTGTGAGTTAATTGAGAGTGCATAGTGGTATTTCTTTTTAAAAAGTAAAAATCGCGGCTTTTTTAAAAAAAAAGTAAATAAAAACGAAGCGAATTAATCTATACAGTATTTTTCTGAGTGTTTCTTTGTGAAGAAAATTAGCTGCCTATCGAAATTCCTACAAATACCCGTCCCCATTATCACCCGCAGCCACAGTCGCGAGCACCAATCAGTGAGAAGTATACAGCGTGCCACATCCCCCATCCCCCGGAGTAACGGAGAATATTTTCCCTCACTCAGCTTGAGTCAACTCCAACCCAATACTTTCCATAATACCCTTTTTGAGTCAATTTTGTGCACCAGCGGCTACCCTCTATCAGTAACATGGAAATGGTAAATAAATTCCTGCAACTCTGTGGTATCTGCAATGATGCAACAGATGAGACAAAGGCGATGAGGTGCGATCTTTGTCAGCTGCTTTTTTATTTTAGATGCCTAGAACGGGAAGATGAAAAAATCTCCCTTATAACGATCGCGAAGCAATTTAATGGGATAAAATTTTTCTGTGAAAACTGCATGACCGAAATAAACTCTTTTACGATATTTAAAGCAGAAAAAGACTACGAGAAGAAAATGAAAAAGGAAAGTGGGAATAAAGAACAGGAAAACAGAAGAAACGAAGAAAGGCGAAGTAGAAAAATATCAAATACTGTCACACAACGAGGCCGAAACCATGCAGACGAAAGAGAGTATAAAGACAACAGATAGTATAAGGGCAACGAAGGACATTAACACAAATAGTACAAATAGGAAACGACAAGAGGGCAATCAAGAAAACGCAGTGAAACTGTTCCCCAATAAGGAGCAAAAAACAAAGGCCACGAGTAAATATGGGGAAGGAATTATATGCAGATATTATATAAAAGATAATTGCAGATTTAAAAGAGGACAATGTATATATGAACATCCGCGAATATACAATTTCTTCTATAATAATGGTCAGTGTAAATTTGGAGACAGATGCAGATTCTACCACCCGGACATCTGCAGGACTTACGCAAAATATGAAATCTGCAAATATTGGAAAAAATGCTACTATCAACATCTCCCGACGGACTCAAAGAACAAAGGACAAAGTTTAAATGATAATAGAAGTAACAATAACAATAGGGATAACAATAGGGACACAATAAATGAACAAAAAAATTTCAACATCGCAGACACGATATGGCTGCTAAATGTCATCCAACGCATGCAGTTGACACAGCTGGAAACCCCCGAGCCAAACCGCTTCCGGGCAAGAAGCTACCAGAACAGATAGTCGGAAATGGATCTCCCTCGGAAGATCATAGGGCAACGAAACAAGCGATACCGAAGGAAAACGAACTTAACCCTTTGAGGACAACGGGACATATGTGTCCCAGCGAAATAATAATATAAATTGTACAATGATGCAACGTTTCTACAAATACATCTAAATGTTTATATAGGTATCGTTTAGTTGTTGGAAAATTAACCCCAAAATGGGTCATTTAAGTGACTATAGTTACTAACATATCTAATTGTGAATACCAACAACACCTAAACGTTTAAGTTCAAAGAAACGTATACCGGTCGTCAAAGGGTTAAAATGCACAAGGGGCAACGATAAACACATAAATATTGTCCTGGCTAATATTCAAGGAATACGACCAAACCAATCACTCAACAAAGTTTCGAACCTGAAAGGATTTATGGACGAAACAAGGGCAGACATCGCATGCCTAACAGAAACTCATCTTAAGGATTGCCAAGGAAATTGTGAAAACTGCGAACATTGTATTGATAAGAGAGAGATAAATAAAGAGGGCTTCGACTTACTAAGAGCGGATAGAACAACGAGACGTAAAGGTGGCTGTCCTATATATGTATGTACATGAAGGTCATGTGACAGACGATAATAAGTAAATCAAACAGCTTTGTGGAACTCTTGCAGTGAAAATACAAAAACTAAACGTGTTACTAATAGTCATCTATAGACCTCCAAACACCCCATCCGAAAATTCTCGGAGGCCATTGATGACATCAGAACGCTAATAAAGGCCACAAACCCTTCATCCCTCAATATAATGATCTGCGGAGACTTTAACTTCCCATTTATAAAATACAAAAAGGTAGATAGGGGCACAAGAGAAGACCAGGAGCAAGCAAAAATGTTGATGGCTCTCACAAATGAGTTTATGCTGACTCAGGAGATAACAGAAAATACCAGAAAAAATAACTGCCTCGATCTAGTATTCACGAATAACACGAACTTGATTGCTGATATAAAAATAACCCTAACCATTACCCCTGACCACAACTTAATCGAGATATCAACAAATATGACGACAACATTAAAAGACAATACACATATTGAGGAAAGAAGCAAATTTGGGGCGTTTAACTTAAACTCCAAGACTATAAATTAGGAAGCAATCAGATCGCACATGGCCCAAATATGTAGAGTGGAGAACAGTTTTAGAGAATAAAACAACTGAAGAAATGCTGAAGAAAAAACGCTGAGAATTTTAGAAAAATATGCTCCGAAATCACAGCCAAAAGGAAAGAGGAGCTGGCTAGAGAGGCAAAAGAGAAGAATATTCCGCAAAAGAAGAGAGTGGAGGGGAGATAATGCCAGGAAAGTAATACAAGAAAAACTGAGGGTATTGATAGGGAAATACAAGCCCTAATTAAGGATCATACAGAGAGAGAAGAGGGAAAGGCGGTAAAGTAATAAAGGAAAATCCAAAATACTTCTATAGCTAAACGAAAAGGAAAACAAAAACGCGCGCCGCTATCGGACGATCCAAAAGAAATATCTGAAACATTGAAAGCCCAGTATGAATCAATTTTTAGTACCCCAAAAAGTGACAAAGCGATACGTGACATAGATGCATTCTTTGAAAAGAAATTGCAAGGAGAGTGTATAACAGACTTTGATTTTACCCCAGAAGATGTAGCGAGAGCTATAGGACAAATTAAACCACATTCAGCTGCAGGTCCGGACAATTGGAACGCATTATTGATTAAAAAATGTAAAAATGAAATAGCTACACCTTTATACTCTATATGGAGAAGATCCCTAGACACTGGGGAAATACCGAGCATCTTAAAAAGAGCAAACATTGTCCTAATATATAAAGGAGGGACAGATCTCAAGCAAAGAACTATAGACCAGTGTGATTGACGCACCTTACCAAAGTATTTGAAAGAATAGTTAGAAAGAAAATTTATGATTTCTTGGAGAGACTGGAAAGATTCAACGAAAATCAGCACGGATTCGGATCAGGTAGATCATGCCTATCACAACTAATAGAACATTACAACAATGTCCTAGATGCACTTGAAGGCAATGACAATTACGATGTCATATACACAGATTTTGCTAAAGCTTTCCACAAATGTTAATAGCACATGAAATGAAATATATGGGAATAACAGGCAAGTGTGAAAATGGATCTACAACTTCCTCAGAGAACGTCTACAGGTCGTCAAAATTCAAGGTATATCATCATCAGAATCGGAAAAGTACGCAACTCAGTACCACAAGGGACAGTACTGGCCCCACTCCTGTTCATTATCATGCTAACAGACATAGACAGCGGAGTAAACAGCAACAGTATGGTAACATCCTTTGCAGACGATACAAAGATCAGCAGAAAAATCAGCGATGTAAATGAAGGGAAGTCTTGCAGAGCGACACGAACAAAATATACAAATGGTCAGAAGACAACATGACATTTAACACCGAGAAATTTCAGCTCTTGAGATATGGTAGAAAAGAGGAACTTAAACAGACTCCAGATGGACAGGAAATTCAGAGAAGCACGAAAGCAGTCGACTTGGAGTAATAATGACTGATGATGCCAATTCGAGACACAAAATCAGATAGCGATAAATAAAGCAAAAAGAGTCGCGAGACAGGTACTAAGAACGTTCAAAAGAAGGGAGAGAACAGTAATGATTCCCCTGCTAAAAACACTGATTATGCCAAAACTTGAATACTGTTCAATTTTGACGTCCCCATATAAAAAGGAAGAAACTAATAAACTAAAAGAAACGCAGACATTTCACAGCCAAGATTGATGACTGCAAAGAATACTACTGGAAAGACTACGGAAACTAAATCTGTACTCCCTGGAAAGAAGAGAGAGGTACACCATAATCTATCATACATATGGAAAATTATCGAAAAACTGGTACCAAACCTAAAACTAAACCCAATTACCATTCAGACAACACTGGAAAATAGGAAAGGCAAAATGTGTAGTGTTCCCAAATTAAAGGCCCGACAAGGAACCTACTCAACACTGAAGGAAAATAGCTTGGTTGTCAGGGGCCAAGAGTTTTTAACCGGCTTCCAAAGGACCTCAAAAACGTTACAGGGGTCAAAGTTGAAGTCTTCGAGAGAAGACTAGATGCCTGGCTGAGGACGGTACCAGATGAGCGGGTGTACCTGGCTATGTACGGTGGAGAGCGCAAGAAGGCAACTCGCTCCTCCAGCAAGCCAGACCTAGAGGCGGGGCTACCAGCTTGACCTTCGTGTGAAGAGAGACCAACGCACGGAAAAGCAACAAGGTTAACGAGGTGTGTATATATTAGTGGTGGACCGGATATCCGCATCCGCATCATTTTTGACATCCGCATCCGCACTTCTGACTGCGGATGTTATGCGGGTATTACCTCTAATAAATTATGCAATTTACAATTAAATTAGCTTATAAAGTAGCTTATAAGGCCCAGTCATGCACATTTCATGTAAAGTATTAATTATTATTAATGAACAGACAAATATATAAACCTCAAAATATAAATACTTGGTAACACAGAAAATTGAGTGAAACCTATTTCAATGAATTTTCTGTGGCTGAAACTCGTGAGAAAGTTATTATTTTTATCATAATGAAAACATTAATATTAATTTTAATTCTTATGCATTGCCTGCCATAATAGTAATATCACGAAATTTGAAAAATTATGTAATATATCATAATTCTATATTATATTGATAGATTAACTAAATATCCGCATCCGCGGATATTGAAATTAAAGATCCACATCCGCATCCGTATCCGCAGATGTTGAAAAACTGACATCCGGTTCACACTAGTATAATCTATATTAGGTCATCCCATAAGTAATGCGGCATTTTTTTTTTTTTTTCATTTTATCATTATTTTTTACGGATAGAAATCAAACAACTCTTTGAAGTTATTTATATTTAAATAAATATTTATTTAAATATAAATAACTTCAAAGAGTTGTTTGATTTCTATCCGTAAAATAATGATAAAAATTAAAAAAAAAAAAAATTAAAAATGCCACATTACTTATGTTGGTTTACGTCGTCGTCGTCGTTGGCCTAGGCAAGCTACGGCTTGGGACCGTAGCGCATCTATCCGGTATAGGTTAACCTGGATGATGTAGCCATAAGCACTGCCGCTAGTTAAGTGCCAACCAGTGATTATCTCACTAGCCGTATTGAGTCCGTTAGGCGAAACTACGACAGTACCAAAGGTGGAAAATATAACCTTTGGTTTTCTATTATTTATTTGTAAAATGGACATGGTATTAAATTAAAATAAATATTGAAATAAATAATTAACTGACAATTGTGATATATAATTAATTATGTTTACATACAATAAAATAATATAGTATACATAAAATTAGTATTAATGTGGTTCACAATTGAATTATAATGGGGTAACTAATTTAAAATGAATTTATACTATTCCGAAATTCAAGACGGTAAAATTAACATTTATCTTGAAACTAAAATAAGAGTATTCACTACACACTCCCCACCAGAGAGGAAGTTCAAAGAGTTCCGAACGACACAGATTTCCGCTGAACCTTTTTGGTAGCTACTTGTACCTCACTTAAGGTTGATTCCAAAAACGCAGGCTTAAGACGATCGATAGAAACCTTGTCGACCTTGGAACCGCGCTGGATGAGAAATGATTTGCGCGTACGTCGGAGAACTTCATAGGGTCCGTCATATGGACATTGGAGAGGCCGTTTTGGGACAGGTACACGAACGAAAACGTAGGTGCAAGACTGGAGGGCTGGGGAAACAAAGATGTTCTGTTGGCTAGTCAATCGAGGGGGAACAGGCTGAAGGGACTGCATGTGAGAGGAAAGTGTTTGAGCGAATTCCGTAGGATCACATGACTTATCCCCTGCAGTGAAGTAGCCACCTGGTAGCCGCAGTGTTGTTCCATAGACTAGTTCAGCCGCTGTAGTCTTCAGATCACTCTTAAATGCAGAGCGAATACCAAGTAACACGAGTGGAAGCTTATCCATCCAATGGGAGTCTTCGTGACACATAAGGGATGACTTCAGCTGGCGATGGAAGCGTTCGACGAGGCCGTTAGCTTGCGGATGATACGCACAGGTATGCGCATGTACTGTACCCAACAAGCTGGTAAACTTCTTCCAAAGCGAAGACTCAAATTGGCGACCTTGGTCAGTGATGACTTTTGTCGGCAATCCAAATCTTGATACCCATCCATGAAGAAAGGCTCTTGCAACAGTGTCCGCTTGGATATCAGGAAGTGGGATGGTTTCAGGCCATCTGGAAAAGCGGTCGAGACAGGTGAGCAGATAACGTTGGCCTTGAATCACTGGAAGAGGGCCAACAATGTCTACATGAATTACTTCAAATCGCTGGGATGGGGGCGGAAATGCGTCAAAGGGGGACCTGGTGTGCCTTTGGACTTTGGCACGCTGGCAGGCAAGGCACGTTTTGGTCCAATGTTTGACATCCTTCCGCATCGAGGGCCAAACAAAGCGAGAGGTAACCAGGTGTTGCGAAGCACGGATACCAGGATGGGAGGGCTTATGAAGATCCATGAAGACTGCTTTTCTGTGACATGGAGGGACATAAGGGCGAATAGCAGCTGTTGATACGTCGCAATAGAGGGGCACAGACAATCCTGGCATACTCATTTTCTTGAGGGAAAGTGAGTGAGTGGAGTCTTCTCTGAGCAGTTCTTGTAGTTCCGTATCCTTATCTTGATCCTGTGCAATAGCATTCCACAGTGTAGAGCTGAGGGTAACAGAAGTAATCTCTATCCTTGAAAGTGCATCCGCTGGAGTGTTCAAGACACCTTTGATGTGGCGGATATCTGTGGTAAATTGCGAGATATAATCGAGTTGCCTGATGACTCTGGGAGAGTGGTTACAGCTGTTTTTATTGAAGACAGTGACCAAAGGTTTGTGGTCGGTAAAAACACAAAACTCTCGGCCTTCAAGGAAATGTTGAAAATGCTTCACGTTTAAGTAAATAGCAAGAAGTTCACGTCCGAAAGCACTATAACGCGTTTGGGCTGGCTGCAGCTTTTTCGAGTAAAACGCGATGGGTGCTTGTGACCGTTAATGGTTTGTTCCAACACTCCACCGATCGCAACATCTGATGCATCGACCGTCAAGTTAGGGGGGCATCACTGATAGGAATGACAGAGACAATGCACTATTGATAGCATTTTGGCATTGTCGAACGCCTGTAAACTATCGCTACACCATAACAATTTCGTTACCTTGCGTTTGGTGTGTGATCATAGCGTGTAGAGGAGCAGAACACTAGCACAGTTTTTAATGAACTTGTGGTAATAATTTACCAAACCTAGGAACCGACCGTAACTCACGCTGATTATTTGGCATTGGGTAATTTTTTATCACGTCACACTTGTCCTGAAGGGGGGTAATTCCGTGCTGCGAAATCGTGTGACCAAGAATTCCAAGGTTGGCTGTGCAAACACACACTTAGATTGCATTAATAGTAACACCGTATTGTTCTAAGCGTTGAAGAGAGTGAAAGATGTTCCTTATGTTCCTCTTCCGTTGAGCTGGCCACAGCAAATCATCGATGTAGGCATAAACAAAGTCTAAGCCTCTGTGACCTCATCTATAAACCTCTGAAAGGTTTTGCGCAGCATTCCGTAGCCCGAACGGCCATCTTCACAAATTCGAATAACCAAATGGTGTACAAACTGCAGTCTTGGGAATATCCGAAGGCTCTACGGGAATTGGTGGAAAGCCTTAACGAGATCTATTTTACTGAAGATAGATTTGCCGTGGAGAAGAGAAGTAAAGTCTTGGACATTTGGTACCGGATATCGGTCCGGGATGGTTGTCGAATTTAAAAACCGGTACCCCACATGTCTCCAGTCTCCTGACTTCTTCTGGACCAGGTGTAGGGGAGAGGACCAACTGCTTTTGGAAGGTCTTATTATCCCAAGATCTATCATAAGCTGGAATTCCGATTTGGCAGCTTTCAGTTTGTCCGGGGCAAGACGTCTGGGTTTTGCAAACACAGGGGACCGTTTGTTGTGATGTGATGGGTAATGGTGTGCTTAATGGTATCACCCATCTGCATCGGTTGAAGAATTCCTGGATATCGCTGGAAAAGGCACTGGTACATGGAATTAGGGGGAACTAGGGAAAGTGCAGAGTTCGAGGCGTCCGGAAGGGCAACCTGTTTGGCAAGAACAAAAGCAGTGTGGCCTGGTCGCATAAGCGTCGCTTGTCAAGATCCACCAGGAGTTTGAAATGCTGGAGGAAGTCAGCGCCGATTATGGGATGCCGCACTTGAGCACAGATGAAAATCCACTTGAAGGATCGGTGAAGGCCCAAGTTTAGTTCACGCGACTGAGTACCGTACGTGGGTATGCGTGAACCGTTAGCAGCGTATAGAGGCGGAGATTCCGAGTGCTTATGACCAGATTTTTGAGGGAATACACTGACTGACGCTCCGGTATCGACCAAGAAATTGATACCAGAGTTCCTGTCCTTTATGAATAACAGGTTGGCAGTGCGAGTACTAGACGCCATTAGGACTCGCTGCTGGGGTTTTCCGACGAAAAAAATTGCAAGGGGAGATGCACTTCCTAGCCTTCTTTCCAAATTTCGAGTGGTAGAAGCAGATCTTCCCGGAACTCGAACGATGCCTCTTCGTAAATCTTGACCGAGAATGGCTTCTTTGCCGTTGATTTTGTAGCAGAGAACAAACGTGGTTGAGTTGTTGACTTAACTCTTCCACTTTCAACTCCAGTTCCGATTGTGTGTTCACGTTGTTGACCGGAGCTGTGTCAATCTCCACTACTTTGTCGGCAGTTTCTGCTAGTTTATCAACTGGAGTAGCAGGATCCATAGTGGCCAAGACACGCTGAGCTGATGGAGGAAGTTTCTGCAAGAACAACTGTCTAAAGATGTCCTTATCGAAGGTTTTGTGCGCGTTCGCCTAGAGCGCACTGCATAGCCCTCAGCATTTGAGTGGGCTTACGGTCTCCAAGTTCTTCTTTTGAGATTAACTGATGTAGTTTCTCACGCTCGGAGACAGTGTGCGCGGCACAGGATGGCAGACTTCAGATCGTTGTACGGTCCTCACTCGTGGAAGGAGAGACGATGACGTCACGGACTTCAGAGATGATGCTCGCTGGTAGAGAGGACAAAACATGATCGTATTTCGTCCTGCTAGCGGTGATCCTTCCCAAGTTGAATTGTGATTCCACTTGGTGGAACCAAATAAATGGATCACCCGGCCAGAAGACGGGGAGCTTTACGCTCAAGTGGGAGATGGCACCAGCGTCGTCAGGCATCTTCTCCTAGGCTTGCTGACGTACAAGCAAGACGACAAGTTCCCAACGAAGGAGTGGAGGTTGAGACGAGCGCAGGCACAGAGCGCACGGGCAGGGGTGAGGGGCAGAGGGCACGAGCGACATTACAGTCTGGTCCTAGTCGCTCGGGTGAAGGGGGTGATGGGCAGAGGGCACGAGCGACGTTACAGTCTGGTCCTAGTCGCTCGGGTGAAGGGGGTGATGGGCACGAACGACATTACAGTCTAGTCCTAGTCGTTCGGGTGAAGGGGGATGGGCACGAACGACGTTACAGTCTAATCCTAGTCGTTCGGGTAGAAGGGGTAATCCAGCTCCGGGGTCATCAATTGTTGGTTTACGTCGTCGTCGTCGTTGGCCTAGGCAAGCTACGGCTTGGGACCGTAGCGCATCTATCCGGTATAGGTTAACCTGGATGATGTAGCCATAAGCACTGCCGCTAGTTAAGTGCCAACCAGTGATTATCTCACTAGCCGTATTGAGTCCGTTAGGCGAAACTACGACAGTACCAAAGGTGGAAAATATAACCTTTGGTTTTCTATTATTTATTTGTAAAATGGACATGGTATTAAATTAAAATAAATATTTGAATATAAATAATTAACTGACAATTGTGATATATAATTAATTATGTTTACATACAATAAAAAATATAGTATACATAAAATTAGTATTAATGTGGTTCACAATTGAATTATAATGGGGTAACTAATTTAAAATGAATTTATACTATTCCGAAATTCAAGACGGTAAAATTAACATTTATCTTGAAACTAAAATAAGAGTATTCACTACACTTATGTCTTA
>JAJOZX010004681.1:95000-112500 GCA_023014485.1 Bathynomus jamesi | reverse complement strand
TTTAAACATAAAATTTATTTGGCTTTTAGACTAACAGAATACTGTGTTCAAAATTGTCAGGTGAAGTTTTCTGGAAATTGAACCATATAAATTACTTTACTTGGAAATAAATTTGGTTAAGATTAAACCTTTATAAAATTATGTTTACTCGGAATTAACCCTCTTTAAATTTCTCAATTGAAGTTAAACCCATTTCTAAGTAAATAAATCTTGTATGTGTTTAATCTACACCAATTTTACTTTTGAGTAACATCATTCATTCAGTTCAGTTTTAACAAAACTGCGCCTCATAATATCGAATTTTTAGTCTAAAATTTTAACAAATTTTTTGTTTAAATCATATAGTACACAGTTTTGTGGTATATATATATATATATATATATATATACCACTTAATCAATGTCCGAGACATTCTAAGGCAGTGGTTCTTAACCTTTTTAGGCTGAGGCCCAAATTCTGGTCGCGGGGCTAGCTCGGCAACCCATGCCTTCAAACAATTCACTCGTAATAGATAATAAAATAAATAATTAATAGTAAAATTATTAGGGACAACATAAATAAATGATAAATAACAATTTAATAACCCAATCAAAATGCCTTGGGAACCCAATTTTGAGTCGCGACCCAGTGGTTAAGAACCACTGTTCTAAGGAATAGCTTAAGTGGAAATAAGAAGAAAAGTTTAAAATTTTTTCACAAATAGCATCATTTTAAGAATAAACCGATGTCAGGAAACGAACAGCTCGCAGCAGCATTGACAAGCAAACAGGGAGTCAATGTAATGACGAAACTTTCGTACATAGTTTATCACCACTGAAAGCGGCAATGTTCCGTGTTATCCCAATTCAAAGAATATCTAAATCCGTATTCGTTTTCGTGCAATTTTCTTTAGTTTATATTGCAGATAACCTTAGATATTATCAATCCAGGTACGTGATTTTTCAGGAGCAAGATGCACTGTAAATTTGTGTTTCCTCCCAGAAGTAGCACAAATATATATATATATATATATATATATATATATATATATATATATATATGTGTGTGTGTGTGAATGGACTCAGAATGGTTCCCTGAGGTTTTTTATGATACACACAGACCGTGCATGGAACAAGGAATTCTTCTAGGATAATTAAATCCTCTATAGTCCGAATAAGTAATTGTAAATGACAAATACCATAGTTTTTCTTTTTCATGATGCTAGCCCGACGTCGGCAACGGGTCACTCGCAAAGAGGTCCCAAAAATATAGCTTCCCTCACCAGCTGTCTGCAAAGCAGATAGGGTCCTGTCCCAAAGCTGGGAGTTCCTTGTTCCATGCACAGTCTGTGTGTATCATATATATATATATATATATGTGTGTGTGTGTGTGTGTGTAGAGAGAGAGGGAGAGAGAGAGAGAGAGAGAGAGAGAGAGAGAGAGAGAGAGAGTTACAAGGAGTTACAAGGACAAGAGGAAACCTCAAAGCCCTTTCGGTCCGCTCGGGGAAGTCACTGCTATTAAACTGGCTCATTTTTTAACTGTTCTAGCAGTAGTAGAAAAATGGATAGAAAAGAATGAGGCTCTCTCCCACCCTGCTCTCCTTCCCCCTCTGGCGGGTACAGAAAAAGGTTGAAAAAATACCTTGATTCTTGAAAAGTAGCCAAGGAAATTTTACAGGAAAGAGGAGAATACAAGTTTGCTCCACAATTATGCTCTGCACACATAGAGATCATGCACAAGATAGCAACACAGTATAAACTAACCAATAATATATTTGTGCCGATCGCACATCAACCACTTGGTATCGTCACAAAATACAAAATATTTACAGCTCTTTTTACCGAGGTATCGGTCCAAAAAAGACCCCATAACTCAAAAGGATTAAGAGAGAGGTAAAAGTTAAATTCCCCCTGTCTACATCCATGTACCCGTAAAGCAATCATGCCGGCAAAGTGATGAAATGCTTATACAGAAAAGGGGTGGAAACAGGAATTAAAAACAGAAATCAGATTTTCCACACCATGCCATTACCCGTCACGTGCATCCAGGCACCCAAGAGAAAGGAGAGAAAAAAGAAATCGTGATTACAGGAACGCAACTATCCTCACATGCATTTTTTAAAAGAATTTTTGTTCGTTATGAAATTATATGTTTTTACAAAATATTTGTCTACTCTATTCTTAGACATATTAAGAAGGCAAACAAGTGTGTGAACGAGTTTTCTGTAATTGGATGTCTGACATGTGTATGTATCTGCCAATTCATTGAATGTCGCCGAATTTCAACTTGGGTCTCTCGCCGTGAAAGGTGTTTTTACACCAAGTGATATATTGAGTCGTTCATACTTGGCGGTGTTATGTCACCACGAGAATTTTTTATGCAGGAAGGTGGGGCCAAGGGCAAATGCCCGCAAAAGCGTCCCTCCCATAGTAGAAGAAGAGAGCCAAACTCAAGGTCCGGGGTTTTCGAGATGCCTAGACACTCTGCGCTTGAAAGATGGGAGGTCATAGACAGGAGGAAAGATGGATTGAGGAAGATTGTTCCAGAGTTGACCGGTTGAGTAGATAAAAGACTGAAAACACCGATTAACTCTCGCATTAGATAGTTGGACAGAAAAGGAATGAGAAAGTGTAGAAAGTCTGGTACTGCGTGCTCTCCTTAAAGGAGGAGGCATGCAGTTAGAGAGTTCAGAAGAGCAATGTCCGTTATGATAGCGATAGTAAAGAGAGAGTGAGGCAACATTGCGGCGAGAGAGAGAGAGAGAGAGAGAGAGAGAGAGAGAGAGAGGAGAGAGAGAGAGAGAGAGAGAGAGAGATTGAAGACAATCAGTAAGAGGTAGGTAATTGATGAGACGAAAGGCCTTTGATTCCACCCGGTCAAGTACGGTTGTGTGGGTTGAACCACCCCACACATGAGAAACATACTCCATACAGGGGCGAACAAGACCCCTGTTCAGAGACAACAACTGAGTAGGGGTGAAGAAACAGCGAAGGCGATACAGCACACCTAACCTCTTAGAAACTGTTTTAGAAAGAGAGTATATGTGATCTTTCCTGGAAAGATCCCGAGAAAAGGAAACGCCAAGAACGTTAAGAGAAGAGAAAGGATTGAATTGTGTGTTGTTGAAGGTAAGGGGATAGTCGTGTGGAAGATTGTGACGAGTAGACAGATGGAGAAACTGAGTTTTTGAGGCATTGAAAGTCACAAGGTTTTCTCTGCCGCAATCAGAGCTAGCAGAAAGATCAGAGGTCAGGTGCTTCATGGCCGTACTACGCGAATCATGGAGTGACTGTTAAGAGAGACGCTTTGGGAAGCGGGTGGAGAAGTGAAGAGTGGAAGCATCGGCATAGGAGTGAATAGGACAGGAAGTGCGAATTAAAAGATCATTAATAAATAAAAAGAAAAGAGTGGGTGACAGGACAGAACCCTGAGGAACACCACTGTTAATAGCTTTAGGAGAAGAACAGTGGCCATTTACAACTGCAGCTATAGATCGGCCAGAAAGGATATAAGAGATGAAGGCACAGATAGAAGGATAGAAACCGAAGGAGGGCAGTTTCGAAATTAAGGATTTGTGCCAGACTCTATCAAAAGCTTTTGATATGTCTATCACAATAGCAAAAGTTTCACCGAAATCCCGAAAGGAGGATGACCAAGAATCAGAGAGATATGCAAGAAGATCGCCAGTAGAGCGTCCCTTGCGGAATCCATACTGACGATCTGAAAGAATACTGTGAGAAGAGAGGTGTTTAAGAATCTTCCTATTAAGAAGAGATTCATAAACTTTCGAAAGACAAGAAATCAAAGCAATTGGACGATAGTTGGAGGGTTGAGAGCGGTCACCCCTCTTTGGGACAGGCTGAATGAAAGCGAACTTCCAGCAGGGAGGAAAAGTACCAGATTAGAGACAAAGACGAAAGAGTTTGCCTAGGCAGGGTGTCAGCACAGAAGCACAGTTCTTAAGAACAACAGGAGGAACACCATCAGGGCCGTACACCTTTCTAGATTTGAGTCCAGATAGGGCAGAAAAAACATCTTTAGAAGAGATGTTTTTTCTGCCTTATCTGGGCTCAACTCTGAGCCCGGAGTAGAGAAACTCTCTTTTCGGCAAGGAATATCAGTGGAAGGTCCCTGTATCTATTCCCGTGTACTTGTCCCTCATAGAAAATGAAAGTTTTTCGTGGGTGATCTCCCATTGTTGCTCAAGCGAATTCATGAGTCTTCCACTTAGGGGTATTTATGAGGCAAGTGATAAAAAAAAATGAGTTGCTCTAAGGTTGATCATGTTATGTAGGGCACAATGAACCGGAGACGTCTCTGTAAAGTAGGGTGGGTGGGGAGAATTAAGTGTAGGAGGCAGTGCCTAAACAAACTCCCGCCGGGTTAAGTTATAATACTATAATACTATTTTCTTAAATTATATGTGAGGATGGTCTTAAATTAAATCCTGAGTGTATTCAGAACTTTGTTCAGCCATTTGAAACAACCAGATATTAACTATTTTATAGGAGAAGAAATTACTACAGAAGGAGGTACTAAATGTTTTAAGTGCCAATTTAAAACCATTATTTCTTATCGGATTGGTACTAAATGAGAGTAATTTCCTGTAATCTACCCTGTTTATTCCAATGAGCATCTTTAAAACTTGAATAAACTGACTGAACAACCTCCTGGTCTCTAAGGTAAACATTTTAAGCGTTCTAATCTTCGGTAGTAGTTTTGCGGTCTCAGTGATGGGATCAATTTTGTGTCCCTTGCTCGTGCCTTTTCTACCCTTTTATATTCTTCGTAAGGGACGGAGAACAAAGTTGTACACAATACTCGAGTCTTTTAATATAACCCCAGTAATTTTAAGGCGCTCTTTTCGACTTCTGTACAGTGTTTTGAGAGAGAGAGAGAGAGAGAGAGAGAGAGAGAGAGAGGGAGAGAGAGAGAGAGAGAACAAATGAAAGCTGAATTAAATTCGATTGCACCCCTGAAACTCTACTCCCTGGAAAGAAGACGCGAGCGATACACAATAATACACAATTACGTAGGGAAAATACTCGAGGGTTGTGTCCCTAACCTTAGAAATGAAATAGAAACACGCTGGAAATCTGGAATGAGAGAGCGGCAGATTGTGTACTGTCCCAGCTGCAGTGGGACGGGGGCTAATGGAAACGAAGATGGAAAATACCTTCAGAACATGAGGCCCGAATTTTTTAACGTTCTGCCTAAAGTACTGAGGAACACCAATCTGAGTAATTATTTCAAGAGCCAACTGAACAGGATCTTGTGCAAAGTCCATAACAAACCATGCGTGGCTGGCTACGAGGGCAAGAGGAGAGCGGAAACCAATTCTCTCCTTTATCAAATCCCGCAAATTTGGCGGGATGCTGCAAAGGGTCGACCGCAGGTCGATCCTTAACTGTCGTTCGAAACCTTCTAAAGTTATTGAAAGGTAAGGTGTATATATATATATATATATATTATATATATATATATAATATATAATATATATATATAGGCAGGAAAGACAGACCAAGGGCGAAAGCCCCGCTTAAACGGCCACTCTCCAATAGAAGAAGAAGAAGAGAACCGAAATCAAGATCCAAAGTTTTCTGAATGCCTGACCACTCTGCGTTTGAAAGATTGGTCATAGACAGGAGAAAAGATGGACTGAAGAAGGTTGTTCCAGAGTTGACCGGCTGAGTAGATTGAGAATACCGATTAATCCTTACGTTAGAGAGTTGGACAGCAAAGAGACGAGAATGTGTCGAAAGACTGTTACTGGAAGCTCTCCTTATCAGCAAATAATAAAGTCTGCTTTCATTTAACATTCGTAAAAAGTCTATAAACTTTTTAGAAACGTTTAGTGATCGACCATTGTTTGGCACCGTTCTTGAATAAGACTCGTTACAATGACTGTAAGATACACTTTATCAGTTCCTACCGTTATATACAAATGTATAAAGAAGAATTTAAAAGTACAGATGAGGATAAAAGTTCGTCTACGAATATAAAATTTCTCAAAACCATAAAAAAAATAATCACTAATTGGTAATTATTGTGTTTTTCTTTGGATATTTTGTTCTTGTTTTTTGTCACACTAATAAAATTTCAAAAACAAAATCTATTTTATAATGATTAGTAATTTTTTATGCTTTTCAGATACTTCAGATTTTTAGGCGAACTTTTTCAGAAATTGTACTTCAAGTGTACATTATATATATATATATATATATATATATCTATATTATATATATATATATATATGAGGGGTCCCGCGTCTTAAGGTACCTAAGCGCCAAAATTAAAATTCGTCAGAAATCGCCTCCAAAGTTCAGCAATATTCTGGCAATAGCATCTCTGTTATTAATTGAGCTAGAACGTTCATTTTTCGCTAAATTAGAGTTCTAAGTATGCTAATGAAGATGTTGATGAGTTTTTGGAATAGATTTTCATATTTTATATTTTAATATATATATTTTTAAATTTTGTTATTTTCTTATTATGCCAAACTTTGGGTGAACTTTTGGCTGGCGATAGAGGTGAAAAAAGTAGTTCGCTTCATAAGGTTTTTCAACCATACTTCTAGTGTCGTAAGGTCATTATAACCCAAACCACGCGATAGAGGAAGGGTGAAAATAGTGATATCCATCAAAAACACGTTTTCGCCTGTGGTGGCACTTAGGTACCTTAAGACGCGCGACCCCCCAATTTTATATATATATATATATATATATATATATATATATTATTTATGGACGTCTCCTAATTTGATGTTTGATTTTAAAATGTTCCATTCAACTGACCTGTGTATTTATGTTTCCAAAGAGATTGTATTTAAATATACCATCAGTAATTCAACTATTTATAGTTGTATTTTGGATATAAGCAAAGCACATGGTAGAGTGAATCACAATATTCTATTTAGAAAGATTAGAAGATAGGAATGTTCCACTATATGTTTTAAATTTATTGAAATTTTGGTACACACAAAATTTTTATAAACTGGTTGATAGGGTAATGTATTGTCCGAATGTTTAGGTTTCTCTTGTGGAGTTAGACAAGGTTGTTTACTCTCTCCTCTGCTCTTTGATATATACATTATATACAGTATATATATGTATATATACATACATACATACATACATACATACATATATATATATATATATATATATATATATATATATATATATATATATATATATATATATATATATGTATTACTGGATTAATTACTTCTCTTAATGAGGCAAAAGTGGGATGCTGTATAGATAACATGAAGATAAATAACTTGGTCTATGCCGATGATATGGTGTTAATAAGCCCTTTGGTTAAAGGTCTGGATCATATTATAAAAATTTTCGAATTATATTCACAGAACCATGACATTAATTTTAATGTTACTGAAACTAAAGTTATGCGCTCCCATACTAAAAAGCTCAAACCAAACAGCTAATATTATTTTCAGAATGAGAGACGAACCAATAGAGCAGGTACAAGAATTTAAGTATCTGAGTGAAACTATCACCAGCTCCTTGACTGGCGACTCAAACATAAGGAAGCAATATCGAAGTCAAGCTAACTAGCTAAGGCAAACATGATTATAAGGAACTTCAAATTCTGTACAAGCGAAGCTAAAGACACTCTTTTTCGTACTTTCTGCAGTAATATTTATGGGCGGCAGCTCTGGGTTAATTATAAAGAAGGTTCCAGCAGAACCCTCAATTTGCCTTACAACAGATCCTGCAGGATTAGGCTGCTGCATAAGTTACCTCCAAGATGCTCAGCCTCTCAAATATTAACTAACCGCAACGTTCCGAGCCTCCCTGAGGTAACGAGACGTGCTCAACACAGTCTAATGCGAAGAATTAAAAACTCAGACAATCCAATTGTCCAAGCTATTTATCAGTCCTGCTTTATGTCTTCCAGATTGTGAACCTCTTGGTATGAAAATGCTGTTTGTATAGCTCCACTTAACTCCCGCAATAGCTTTTCTATTACACGTACTTCTTATTTTATTTTTTTCTTATTACTACCTTTGGGATGCTCTTATTACTAACTTTATTATTTCTCGTTTCATTACGTGTATTATTATTATTTTTTATTATTATAATCCTTTTATATTTTTAAAATTTATTGTTTAATTAAATTTATTGTTTAATTACTTGTATCGTTCATTACGCTGATGGATACTTTACCCTTTTTTTTATGGGATCTGTCCCCTGCCAATGAACATTATCATTGTCAGTATCATTATCATTATTCCCATATATATATATATATATATATATATATATATATATATATATACATTATAACTGCAAACACGCAGTATAATTAACGTAAAGAACGACGCTTTGTATAGGAGAATTATCCGCGCAAGATGAGAGCGAAAGAACGAAACAAATGAAAAAATGAGGTACCCACCCGGGAATCGAACCCGGGATCTTCCGATTGCCGGTCAGATATGATAACCACTTCACCACAGGCCTCACCCAAGCAAATGCCGTAATTCCTCTACATACGCGCAGAAACCAATGCCCCAAAGGGGCACCTCCCGCATGCCGTAACATATATACTACGTGTACGTTTTATTTTTATTTATTTTTATATTCTTTTGTTGTAGTGTTTCAATACGTGTCTTATTTTTAGTTCTCTTTTAGTCACAATTTTTCTTATTTAATATTGTTTGATTTATTTTATCGTTTATTACCTTCAAAAATAATGTACTGTTTTATGGGATTTATGTCCTACCAATAAAGCTTATCATTATCATTATATATATATATATATATATTAGTGGTAGACCGGATATCCGCATCCGCTTCATTTTTAACATCCGCATCCGCACTTCTGACTGCAGTTGTTATGCGGATATTACCTCTCTAATAAATTATGCAAATTACAATTAAATTAGCTTATAAAGTATCTTATAAGGCCCAGTCATGCACATTTCACGTAAAGTATTAATTATTAATGAACAAACAAATATATAAACCTCAAAATATAAATACCTGATAACACAGAACATTGAATGAAACTTGTTTCATTGAATTTTCTGTGGCTGAAACTCTTGGGAAAGTTATTATTTTTATCATAATGAAAACATTAATATTAATTTTAATTCTTATGCATTGCCTGCCATAATAGTAATATCATGAAATTTGAAAAATTACGTCATATATTCATAATTCTATATTATACTGATAGATTAACTAAATATCCGCATCCTCATCCGCATCCGCAGATGTTGAAAAACTGACATCCGGTCCACCACTAATATATATATATATCTATAGTAGTGGTTAACATTGCTGACTACAAATTCATCGGCCCCGGGTTCGATTCCCGGCGATGACAGGCAGCGCTTATCTCACTCAGCTGTTCATCCTTGAATAAAAAAAAAAATTGGTTGGTAGATAAATGAGTACCCTGAGTAGCCTTGTGGTTAGGACTCTGGGCTGCTGATCGGGAAATCGTGATACTAAGGTGGAGTGACAAGCTTGACCTTCGTCAGAATGAACAATTCGTGCGGAAGAAAAACGAAGGTTCCAAAGGTTATATATTATATATATATATATATATATATATTATATATATATATATATATATATATATATATATATATATATAACAGACATGAACAGAATCTACAAGTGGACGGAAGACGACAATATGAAGTTTAACACTGAGAAATTTCAATTGTTAAGGTACGGAAAACGGGAGGACCTAAAATCCATACAATACTATATCCAAAATGGACAGGAAATTCAGAGAAATTCTAAAGCAAAAGATTTAGGAGTTGTAATGACTGATGATGCGAAATTTGAAACATAAAATAAGATAGCAGTAAACGGAGCAAAGAGAATAACTGGGCACATACTAAGAACCTTTAATATAGGAATATAATGATTCCTCTACTGAAAACATTGATCATACCCAAATTGGAATACTGCTCGGTCCTAACATGCCCATATAAAAAAGAAGACATTAGACAACTAGAAGGGAGTTAGAGAAGTTTCACAGCCAAGATCAATGGGTGCAAAGAAGTAAACTACTGGGAAAGGTTACGCGAATGAAACCTATATTCACTGGAAAGAAGAAGAGAGAAATGCACCATTATTTACACTTGGAAAATAATGGAGAAACCAGCCCCTAATCTTACTCTGAACCCTATAACCCCCTAAACAACAATGGAAAGTAGAAAAGGAAGATTGTGTCGTGTTCCCAAATTAAAGGCTAGACAGGGAACATCCTTAAACCTGAAAGAAAATAGTTTTGTTGTGAGAGGATCAAAACTGTTTAATCAGTTGCCCAAAGAACTAAGGAACACGAGTGGTGTTGCGGTGGACATCTTCAAAAGAAGATTAGACGCCTGGCTCAGAACAATCCCCAATGAGCCGGGCGTACCTGGCTATGTCAGGTGGAGAGTACAAGAAACCAACTCTCTACTTCACCAGGCCAACTCGAGAGGAAGGGCGACAAGCTTGACCTTCGTGAAGTAAGGAATCATCGCACGGAACATTTGAAAGGTTGAACGGTGTATATATATATATATATATATATATATATATATATATATATACAGGGCCGGATTTAGGAGTGGGCAAAGTGGGCAGCTGCCCACGGGCCTCCACATCTTGGGGCCTCCACATATTGACAAGCCATTATCAAAATAGAAAAAACCCGAAACTAGGAAAACCCGATAGATGATCAACAAAAAAACACGCGCATCCAATACCACTGTAGTACATAAACTTTTACCAATTACTATTTGTTGTGTACTGATTATTATTTTGTTTTTATTACTCTTTTAGGCCTACTCTCACTATAATGGAATACTCGAGTAACCCGAGACTTTCATTTTTTGCAGAAATGAGTGGAATGGACAGACACAAGAGTGCACGATGTTTTGAAAGTGTATGTATGTTAATTATATTATGAATCTTATGGATGACTTCAATTATGTCTTCCCCTAAGGTAGGGGGGCCTCCACATGGAGGCTGCCCAGGGCCTCCACACGTCTAAATCCGGCTCTGTATATATATATATATATATATATATATATATATATATATATATATACCTTGGTAACTTCTGATTTGTTTCCTTCCAGAAGGGATGAAAACTTTTTAGGAATGTTGTAAATTTTCCATGAAATGTTTCGGAAATTTTGAATACGTCGCAAATTTGGGGAAATTTGGGGAATTTTGAATTTTAGGTCATTTTTAAGGTTTATTAGATATTTTTTTGCAGTAAACAGTAAAATATAATGTATTTAAGCATTTTTCACCCAAAATAGAAGTTGTGACTTCTTATATCCATTGTTTTTATTGAGTTTAGGTGAGTTTGTTGGGAATATACCTGACTAAAAATAGGAATTTCACGATAATAAAAACCCACTCTAATAGACAGAATGTGAATTTCTTAAAGGTCTCTGGATTGTTTTCGTACTTGCTTTTGGTTCATTCGTTTTTTCTGTAAAATGTAAATGGAGTAATAAACGTAATAGTAATAAATATAAATGTAATAATAAAAGTAATAAATGTGGAAATAAATGTAAATGCAATAATAATAAATGTAAGAATAAAGGTAATAAAATAAATGTAATAATAAGTGTAAAGGTAATAATAATAAATGTTAAAAACGTAAATATAATAATAAATGCAATAATAAATGCAGTAATTATGTCAAATAATAGAATCTGTATCTATAGAACAAGAAGATAGTTTTAATTTGTGCGAATGTATACTTATAAGCAGACCCTTTAATAAAATGCCCTTCCGATGGATGTCAGGAGAACGGGATCTAACCTAGGTGCGAATTTCTTAATGGTCTCTGGATTGTTTCCTTCTCGCCTTTTTCATTCGTCTTTCGGTTTATAATTTCTGTATAATAAACAACAATGTAATAATTAATGTAATAATAAATTTATAATTTCTGTAATAAATAATAATGCAATAATAAATGTAATAAATGTAATAATAAATGTAATAATCATGTAAAAAAATAATAGAATCTGTATGTATAGATTAGAACAAGAAGATAGTTTTAAATTTGTGCGAATGTACTTACAGTATAAGCGGGACCCTTTAATAAAATGCCCTTTCGTTGTCGGGAGAACGGGATCTAACCTAGGTGCGAATTTCTTAATGGTCCCTGGACTGTTTTCCTTCTTGTTTTTGGTTCATTCGTTTTTCTGTATCCACCCGAAGAGGATGCCAGTGAGCATCGTAACTGTTGTGGAAATAAACTCTGTCTATTAGAGTGGATTTTTATTATCATATTTTGATCTTCACGTAGAAAAGTGAAGTTTTTTGCATTTATTTAGGAATTTCACGTTATAATATTTACGTATTGATATACTCTAAATAGAAGTAGACGCTTCGTTAGACATTTTATTGTCCTAACTTTGTGAATTTTGAAATGTCTACTGCATTAGACATTTCACAGTAATTAGACATTTCGTTAGGCATTTCAGTAAGTCATTTGAAATGTCTGAATTGTCCCAATCTTTTAAACAATTGTAAAACCTAATCCGAAATGTCTAATAAATTGTTTAATGAATTGTCTAACAATGAAATGTCATTTGCATAAAAGTTTAAGAGAGTTTACGTTTAAGTATTAGTTTAAGTTTATATGAAAAGAATTGCTTCACAGCATTACTCTTAAAAAAACTTTTAACTTTCAATTTATATCCATTTCTTCTTCTAATTGACTCTGTATTCCTATTAATTAATTTCCTGTAACTTATATTATCAAAGCCATTTACCAGTTTTAAATACTCAAATTAGTTTTCTTATAAGTTAACGCTTTTCAAATGAATACAGGTCACATTCGCTTTATGCGAGGCTTGCGTTCCAAAAATAGTTCGCATAAAGCGATTTCGTATAAAGAGAGCCATTTATTACGTGTATTTAATAGGGATACGTTCCAGGACCACTCCTGAACCCCCCAGAAAACCTTTCTAACACTCTTTCATAACAAATCCAATGAAAAATCACCTAATAATATAAAACAATCATCTGACATTATATAAAAAAAGTAAAAGAAACAATAACAACTTCTAAGAGGTTACGTGCGCTGTACCGACTTTGCAGTTTCTTCACTGCTCAGTTGAGTTGCTCTCTTTGTACAGGGTCTTGTCCGCCGTTGTATAGAGTATGCTTCTCATGTATTGGGTGGCCCAACCCACACAGCCGTACTTGGCCAGGTGGAATCAAAGTCTTTTCTCTCATCATTTCCCCGCCTCTTACTGACTGTCTTCAACCCCTTCTCTCTTCGCAATGTTGCCTCATTCTCTCTTTACTATCGCTGTTATAACGGACACTTCTCTTCCGAACATTCTAAATGCATGCCTCTTCCTTCAAGGAAAGCACGCAGCACCAGACTTTCGACATTTTCTCATTCTTTTTCTGTCCAACTCTCTAACGTAAGAGTTAATCGGTATTTTCAATCTTTCATCTACTCAACTGGTGAACTCTGGAAGAATCTTCCTTAATCCACCTTTCTCCCTGTCTGTGACCTCCAATCTTTCAAACGCAGAGTGTCTAGGCATCTCGAAAAACCTGAACCTTAATTTTGGCTCTCTTCTTCTCCTATTGAGGGGGGCGCTTTTGCGGGCACTCGCCCTTAGCCCCTCCTTCCTGCATAAAAAAGGTATTTACTTGAATACTCATTGCACTAAAGTCAACAGTAATGGTAAATCCACACACTACAAGATGAGAGCGATTAACATAAGTCCTGACACAAGAATGGACAATGCGACACTGAGTGAGGGATTGAAGAACCGACCCTCGTCTACGGTATTTTACCCTAAAATGGAAACCCTGGGAAGCGTGCGGGCTGCGTCCCCGCTCCACCCGCACCAACTGCATAGTGGAGTCTGCGCGCGCCTACATTGGCCGCACAAGCTTCACACATCCAACCCGGACAGTCATATAATTGCAAATTTTTCTCGCACACAGCGAGAGAGTGTAGAAGTAGGGTCGTCGCATAATAGCGAAATTGCATCAAGAAAAGTTGCACAAAACGAGGGCGACCTGTATGAAGTTGAGCTAATTTTTCCTCAAATATTTTACTTCTCAGTTCTGCATTAATTTTGATTGCACTAGCCCGAACCCTTTTCAACTTATATCTTATCTTTCAAGTGTCTTTTCTCAAGTATAAGGGTAGGCTTTCTGTACATCAAAAGGCCTAGGTCTAATGCTAGGCTCAGGGTCATAGGCTGATTCTTAATCTTGAAAGACTTTACTAGTCATGGCCTAGCCGAATAAATAAAATTAATAAATTCATGAAAAATACTTGGAAGATCTTAGGGACCTAGTATGTTTCATGGACTGCTCTCGATTTTCCTACGAAATTGCAAACAAGGGCAGTCGATGACCCTGATTTTGTTTCTGCAATCGGTTTTCTTGAGAAACCTAACCTAACCTAACCTGACCTGACCTAATCGAGTTTCTTATACTATTGTTTTTTGCAAGATATCGCACTAATTCTTGTCATTTTTTTTTGCAGAACAATGAGTGATGTTTGTATTAATTTGAAGTAGCTATGGCAAAATGTGTCTGACGATGAATCCGCAGTAAAGTTTTTCCAGGAACATGATGTTATTCCTAAGAAAAGTTATGCAAACGCAAGCACAATATGGCAATTAAGTGCTTGGCTGGCGTGCCGACCTGGCGTTGCCAGAAGAGCATGTGCAACGAAAAGGTTTCGGTACGCAAAGGTACCTGGCTAGAGAGTTCAACGCTACCGCTATCAAAAATTGTAGCGTTCATATACGCCTGGACGAAGCAGTACACCAGTTTGAAGTTCTGTGCAGATGAACTTGGCATGGCACACACAACCGTGATCGACTACAACAGTTATCTTCGAGAAGTGTGTGCTGATAATATTTTGAAAAATCACACGAAAATCGGCGGACCTGGTTGTACTGTCGAAATTGACGAGACATTATATTCTCACCGGAAAAACAATAAAGGACGCGTGTTGCCACAGCAATGGGTATTTGGTGGAGTTTGTAGAGAATCAGGAGACGTGTTTCTCTACGCTGTTTCCAAGCGCGATCGGACAACGTTAGTTGACTGTATAAAGGCATCCATTCTTCCAAGGTCCACGATCATGCGCGACATGTGGAAGGCGTTTCAATATCCAATAACATTTTTCTTTATCATTTCTCAAGAAAACCGATTGCAGAAACAAAATCATGGTCATCGACTGCCCTTGTTTGCAATTTTGTAGGAAAATTGAGAGCAGTCCATGAAACATACTAGTCCCGATCTTAGCCTAAATGGAATAAATAAATGAATAAATGCACAAATATAATAATTGTTTCCTCTCTTTTCGAGTTTGCCTATAAATATGAACCCTAAATAAACTGCGTCACAATTCAAAAAATTTTTATCCACAATGCGCATGCGTCTAGGTGGAAAGAATCGAAAACTAAACTATTATACAAATGAAATGCGTAATTTCTACGCCTTTATATATTTGAAACATTTAGGCACCGTTTTCAGACATCTCAAATATCTAGAAAACATTTTAAAATAGTTATTATTCATTTCAGAAAGATAAGGTCATTATGAAATGTTGAGTAGACGTTTCAAATATAAACCAAACATCTAGTACCATTTAGAGTGCAACATTTATTTTTATATGGCCAGTTTCCATTTCAGCATTCTGGGAATTTCCTTCTTGTGAAATAATTGGGGTTAAAAGAAATTTGAAGGAGTGCGTTTGCCTATTTCAACATCTCCAACTTCACGTTACTGCCAGATGCCATTATCATTCTGAAGCGAATCATTTGCTGACATCATGAACTGCATTTTGAATTGCTTTTTTTGGCTGCATTCCTCTACACTTTGCTCAACCAATTAAATTACACAAAGTACCCTGATTAAAAAATACGTAGCTGTTCGTTTTATGAAAACGAAGGTGTTTGAAAATTCCCTACTTTCCAAAATTCTCACGAATTTTACAACCTTAGCGTCGCCTGCCAACGTGGATTGGTGGTCAGTGCTGCTAACCACCCAGATGCATATATATATATATAATATATATATATATATATATATATATACACACTATCTATTGAATTCCTCCGCAAGCGCTCTCTCTCCCCTCGGGTTCCAGAGGTGCAAGACCTTCGAGTATCGCTTCCCCGCGCCCCTCCGGACCCCATCGAAGTGGGAATCACGTTTGGCTTCCGCGTCACGAGTATATATAATATATATATATAAAGAGAGAGAGAGAGAGAGAGAGTTATAAATATCAATCACAGTCATATAATGCAATCATGAAATCACATAGAGGTGTACAGTTCTACAATAAATGACTTCTGATTTCCCTATGAAAAAATGCAAGAGAAAAATTATATATATATATATATATACACACATATTAAATAACTTTACATGTATAAGAGGAAGCCACCCTAAACGCGAGGACTTAGGCAGTACTTTAAAGCTGAACGTAACCACAATCTAACAGTGTTCCTAGACAGGTGAGGACAAGGGTAACTTTGCTTTCCCGTCTGCCAGGTAGGAACACTGCTGGATTGTGGTTTTTTGCAACTTCGAAACATTTTTAAATGTCCTTATCAAAGAAGTGAATTTGTATACTGAATAAAATTATAGCATGCAACAATTTGTCTACATCACCTAATCCATGTTACGCGGAACTATTGCACTTGGAGCCAACTCCCGTAGTTCAGCGGATAACACCGTTTCCTTATAAGCGAAGTGAAGACACCGAGGGTCGAGGATTCGACTCCCGATGGTGGTAGTAATGGTAATCCAGGAGTTAGTGCAGTGGGCAGCATTCATCTGACATGAGCGCTGTGCCAGCTTCTGTCCCTCCATTTTTTTTTGAGAGATAAACGGAGTAACTTTAAACGAGTATATGCATTCGCGTTTTAGTATTCCTTAAAACCAGTCAAAGAGATTCTAGAATGTAGTTTTTGATTCGAATATTGGTGTTTTGATAACTAAGAGGTAGTTAAGAGAATCATGCGGTAAGGAAATTTTTTTTTGCAATCGCGAGTGTATATATATATATATATACTATATATATATATATATTGCATTTTATATATATAGATGAGCCGGGCGTACCTGGCTATGTGAGGTGGAGAGCAAAAGAAACTAACACTTTACATCACCAGGCCAACTCGAGAGGAGGGGCGACAAGCTTGACCTTCGTGAAGTCTATTATACGATATAAAATGTAGATTAGTCAATGCTAAATTTTATTGCTCATAAATGTGAATGTAATTACATCATTACATAATTCATATTTAAATTAAATTTCGCTACTGATGTATAATTTCTCCATCTGTGACTGGGAGTCGGGTAGAAGGTATAGGGTATTTAAAACAACTACAATCCATATCTGAATCGCGCGGCTATGTATATATAGAATTACTCAGCATATACGTAGCTAAAGTTAAGTTACATATATACGAGTACACACACACACACACACACACACACACATATATATATATATGTATATATATATATATATT
>JAJOZX010004681.1:0-92500 GCA_023014485.1 Bathynomus jamesi | reverse complement strand
GAAAAGAAATTCTCGCGCATTAAGAAATTTTCTTCACAACAACAACGGTACTACAAATACTACTACTACTACTACTACTACTACTACTTCGAATGGTAGTAATAATAACGTTACAATAACGACCAACCAACATGAGAAACTGAACTCTATCCTGATAGAGCTTTAATAGGAAAAATTATAATAACTCACAAGTTCTCTTCGATGTTTTATAAGGACTGAAATGTATTTCAGAGAAGGTCTTTTTGGAAAAATTAGGAAGTTATAGTTGGTGTTCATCGATACTACTTTGGTACAACATCAGCGAAACAATCCTCCTGAAAATGTTTTGCATGAGGAATTCGTTTACGCTAGTGATTTTTTGCTGTAAATCAATCACACATCGAGCTGTAACACTAAATATGAAGCCAAAATACCTACACAGGATATACTTGCATGTAGCAAATTTGACGTTGCATCTTCCATTCATGTCTCCCTGAAAATATCAGAAATTTACAGACAATGTTTCCGTTTGGTCTTTCAGAATATATACAGACGCAAAGTAATGACAAAAGTAATATATACAGGGTGACGCAAAAGTCGCGCATCATAGGAATTTTGAGTGTTAACTATAATATATATTTTTTTCTTTTAGGTATGGGATGGCTGCGAAATTAACAATAGATGAGAGGGTGAGCTTGGTTTTAATGCATGGAATACCAGGTACTACAAATTGTACCTACAAATTGTACCTGGTATTCCATATATTAAAACCAAGCTCACCCTCTCGTCTATTGTTAATTTCGCAGCCATCCCCTACCTAAAAGAAAAAAATAAGATATTATAGTCAACACTCAAAATTACTATGATGCGCGACTTTTGCACCACCCTATATATACATATATATATATATACACACACAGTGTGTATATATATATATATATTTATATATAATCCTAAGGAAACGAATTATACATCTTCCGGCCTGCACAAACAGTTTGTCGCTCTTAAAGTGCTTCTTTTCTGAGTGAGAAATAAAGAGTCTACATATGAACACACACACACACACACATATATATATATATATATATATATATATATATATAATATATATATATATATCCAAAAGCAACTGGACAAGTAGTTCTGATTAATAAAAATGCAAAACACTTTCAGTAAAGGAGACTCAAGACTACTTAATATCGTCCTGAAGTTGCTATGGAACCTATAAACATTCTATTAACACACTCAAGAAACAACTTCATAAATACCAAAGTCAAGTTCCTGACCAGCCTTGCGTGACAGGTTATGAAGGCGGAATGAGAGTTGAAAATAACTAACTCTCTCCTTCATCAAATACCACCATAAATGAAGGGGGATGCTGTTGAAGGATCGGTCGCAGGCCGATCCTAAACATTTATTTGAAAACAACAATACAAAATATATATATATATATGGCCTATATATAAAGCCTTAAGCTTGGGGGCCAAATTAAATAAAATGAATAGTCCAATTTCACAATTATTTATTTTTGGTTAAAATTATCGTAATAACAGAAATTGTAAGATTGCAATATACTTATTATATATATATATATATATATATATATATATATATATATATATATATATATATAACTCCTGAAAACTGTTGGTGTTCGATCGAATTCCTGCATGTATAAATACGAGCGGTCGGTTATGTGGAACCTCTCTTAGGAAACCTTAACAATCTCTGAGCTTCGTTCGCCGTTTCTTCTCTGATTTATTGGCGGAGAAGTGCATGACGGCGCTCCGCTCAACAACGAGCAGTGACAACCTTCAATTATCCTCCATTAATGAGCGTATAACTTCGTCTCGGAGGGTGCTCGAAGGTCCCCTGTGCTCGAGTCGAAGGGGGGGGAAAGGATTTTTTGATGGACTCGGATTAAGGTATTAATGAATGGGTTTGAGACGAATTGTCAGTTATTTTAATAAAATTATTTCTTACGCCTTTATATATATATTTACATATTTTCTGTTCCTCCTTGATAATGTGAATATATCACAAAAGCGCTCGGACTTTGTGTTTCCTTTTCCCTGGGTTGTTTGCTTATTAATAAGGTCACGTGTTATTTTGTGATTTTAGTGCATATATATATATATATATATATATATAGAGAGAGAGATAGAGAGAGAGAGAGAGAGAGAGAGAGAGAGAATGAAATGGTGTTATGGGAAATTATTCTTTGACCCAATGTCTAATTTGAATTTTACACACACACACACACACACACACACACACACACACACACTGTATTAAGTGTGAAATTCATCATATATACATATATATATATATATATATATAATATATGAGCATTTATTGCTTTAAATATATTTAGGGTATATACTGAATAAACATCTGCTCATCTTTTGAATGATAAAACAAATTTAAACCTGAAACCTATTTTATTGTTGTATTTAAAAACTCATTTTGAAATTTAACTTTATTTGGGGTTAAGATAAAAAGAAAAGCGATGAGTAATCAGTTTATATTTAGTGAAGATCTCATGCGGAAACTTCAGAAAATACGGAGAAGTATGGTGCTCCTCAGTATATATATGTGTATATATATATATATATATAACTTCAGAAAAAAGTTCGACTAGAAATATAACATTGAAATTAAGACATTAAAAAATTACTGTTCGGTATATACACGGTGAACCAAAAGTAGGTGGACAGTAGGTTGAATACGGTTTGTGTTATATTATATTATAACTATGGTGTTCATTATAACTATGGTGTTTGTGTTTTATTATATTAAATATTATAACTAAATTTATTTAAATTTTATTTTGTATTATAGTATACAAAAAAATTAAATATGTATTCTCAAAATAAACGTTATCATTTACTGTCCACCTACATTTGGTTCACCCTATATATATATAACCTTGGTTTTGCTTCCGCCCGAATTTTTCATTCTGAGGAAGGTCAAGTTTGTCACTCCACCTTAGACCTATAGTTTAACTTCGAATCCAAATCATGCCCCAACACCATCCCAACGTCTTAACCACTAGGATACCAAGGGTACTCATTTCTCTACCAACCAATTTTTTTTATTGTGTGGAAGGATGAGGGCTTGAGTTTTGCCGCGCGCCGTCTGCCATCATCGGGTCTCGATCCCTGGTCCGGTGGATTTGTAGTCAGCTACGCTAACCACTACACCACCGAGCCGCATAAAAAAAATCTTGGCCCGTGTGGGGATCGAACCCAAGACCTCCGCGTTATTAGCACGGCGCTCTAACCAACTGAGCTAACAGGCCAGCAGGAAAAGCTTGTGTACGTGTTAATGAGTTGCTTTCTTTTTAATTTGACACTTAGTTTCGCATATTTCTTAAAGGTGTGATTAGTTCCTTCGAAATTGGTGGTTTAATACGTGGAGCCTACGTATACGATGTGTTGTCGGATGTTTAACATCCATAAGGGAATGTTAGGCTTTTAACATACGTAATATACGTCACATGACCTTTACCGTTACGAAGGACGTTAAAATGCCCAAACAATCCAAATTATTACTATTATTATTATTATTATCATCAAAAAGCACAAAATTTAAAGTGTGCGTATTGAAGTAGTGAAAGACATTTAACATTAACTGAAAGGAGACTCAAAAAAAATGTTAAAATGAGTCGTAAATAACTGGAATTTGCGTTAAGTATATGTTTTTTGAAGATTTTACGGTTACTACAGAAACATGAAATTGAGGTTACGTTGGAATCATAACAAATCAATATTAATACGAGATAAATACGGGGCTTCACATGATAGATTATAATTGTGTATCCCTTTAACTTACAAGAAAGTCATTTTCTGACTGACAAAACAAGTTTAACCGTATTTGCAATTCAACCAAACGTGTTCTCAACGTGTTGAATCCTAATATTTAAGCATACAAGTTGTAAATATTTACAAATTTTCTTATCCTTTATGGGGAAAAATGGTTCTCCTTTCTCTTATTTTTAAGGTATACATATAATGATCGTCCTTATTTTATACTTAAGGATCGAACACTACTCATCTGATATTGCAGTAACTAATCTACAACTCAATCCTTAATGAAGTAATATATATTCTGTAGTCATAAAAGCTATAAAAGAATGAACTAAATATATGTAATTATCAAAACATTACTGAAGAGTATCATAATTACTGGTTCTTCAGTCTCCATTCTGTTAATCTGAAGTTCTTTAAAACGTCCTTTCATGTCGGAATACGACACCTTCTAACCTGTCATTAGCCTTTGAGTCATGCAGTGCGAATCGACACAAATGCAAATTACTTAGGCACAATAAGCGTCGTGCCATAGGCTTCTCCGACCGTCGTCTGGTTTAGAAGGCAATTTATGAACCTCTAACAGTAATTATGACCGCTGAACTCTTCCCCAGACAGGCGAGGTAGAGAATGCTTATTAGAGGTTTTACTTGCAAA
The DNA here is from genome assembly GCA_023014485.1 of Bathynomus jamesi. NCBI lineage: Eukaryota > Metazoa > Arthropoda > Malacostraca > Isopoda > Cirolanidae > Bathynomus > Bathynomus jamesi. The sequence continues at coordinate 88,055 of JAJOZX010004681.1, read as the reverse complement.
CGGTGTTCGCCAGCACCTCGATGTTGTTTTTACAATGGTCAGAACGATCTCTAGGTAGCCATTTTCTTTCGTCCAATCCAGTACTTTTGCCACCCCTTTCCTGACCACCTGAACACCTCTGGCTGTCGCATTGGGGATTCTGTCTGATTGAGATTCAAAGAGTATTTCTCTCACCCTTATTAAAAATGGATGCTAAAATAGGGCTTACGCTCTGTTATTATAATAAGTAATACACCGACATTTGGTTTAAAAAAATGTATAAATAAGTACTAAAAATGATGTGTTAAGTCATTAGTAAAAGAAATTTCTACACGTTTGAAAGCACGTAGGCACTAGTTTTAAATGCGTTCCTTGTTTTGCATTAAATACAACATCTTTGAAGCGTATGCAAGCATTACCTTGTAAAAGGTTTTTTAGGCTTTGAAACAATATGTTATTATTTATATGTAATGACAAGTTTAGTTACCTTATTTAAATTCCAAAGAGAGTTATTGGGCATAAAAACAGCCCATATTTATTCATAAAGATTTTATTTATGCAAAATAACGGGCCGAAAATATTTTCATTTTCAAATTGGCACCTTTATAATTATACATAATTTCTTTTATACGAGTATCTATGTACATACGTGTGTGTGTGTGTGTGTGTATGCGCTCGCGCGTAATTCAATTACACGCAATAATTATATAAAGAATTTTTTTTTATAAAAATAGGCCTAAGTGAATTTGAATACCATCACTGACTATAATAAAATATTAATCTTTAATATATTGTTAGAATTTTACATTAATCCAATTAAAAATTGGATTTTTGAAAATCGTTAATTGCTACTAAGTATACCTTTAGCAGATTAAACACTTCTCACAGCGAAAAGAAGTTAGTATAAAATTCAAATGCTAAAATGCCATAAAGTATCGTCAATGAAGTATTTCGTATCGTTGAGTTATTTAACGAGTTTCTCAGCTGTAAATTGTATTAAGTTAATGCACCTTCTCAGATACATATTTTGCTCGAAGACTATGTCCAAGTAGGGTTAATTAGAGATTCTGAATTAAAAAGTCTATAAAAACTCCGGGTTTGGACATGCAATCTCGCACAGAAGTTTTAAAGCCCGTTAATTGCGTTCGAACTAATTACGGAGAGCCTCAATCGATGCAAAGATGTTATCGAAGATGCTTTCGACATTTTCTTCGGGTTTACGGTGGATTACAACGGCTTTTGAACCAAAGCACTCGATAACTTATATTCTCGACTCTAAATTGAAGTATTTTACGATAAGCAACACGACTTCTAATGAATATTTAGTTTTCATAAGTCGTAAAAGAAAAACTTTAAAGCGAGTTTTATATATTAAAGTCTTTATTTTGGATAATACACTGCATGTCAATAGAAGATAATGAATGTTAATGTATGGTGGAGTACCTTAAAATTAATATTGTTTACAAACCGTTTTCAATAAAAATTCGCTTTTCATTCCGAGCTCAAAATCTGATTCTTCTTCGCAGTAAAAATTTCGCCTGCAGTTTATGACCAGATCAAAACTCTTTATATTAAACAATTTTTCATATTATTTTCTTTTGATTAACGAGTATTTTAACGCAACGAACTACTCTAGTATCCTAACTTTTAATATACTTAATATATTACCTTTTATTATTATTATTATTATTATCGAAAGGCAGGAGTAATATACACAAATATTTTTGTTCTGTCATAATAGCCAAGATAAACAATCAGAGATACAATACTTTAAACGTTACACAGTATACACAATTTGAATTCATCTTACACTCTTTCCCTGCATCTAAAACTCATAATAAAACGCTAAAAAGGGTTTCTAAATAAGACATAATTTAGATAATTTTAGAAGCGCACAAATCAGTTGATCAGTAATAAAGCTATTAAAATACTCAGTGCAATTCGAGATATAAAGTATTTGATTAACAGATTACGGTTATCAATAACGTAATCATATCTCAACTGTTTGGGAGTAAAAGGCTTATAAAATTTGATATAGGAGGGATTATAATCTAAGCTCATTACTGTAACATCCACTAGTTTCATTATAGGGTTACCCTTCCATTATTTCAAATTTTCAAATAATATACTGTGTATATATATATATATATGTATGTATATATATATATATATATATATTTATTTATTGTGGCCTCTTTTAATAGCCTGTAATAAGGTACACCATATATTCTTCAAATCCCTGTAAAAGGATATGAATTTAGATTAAGATTTTTTTTTATTAATGTAAAATCTTGTTATGTAAATAATCTTCTATGCGAGGAATTTACAACTTCTTAAATGTTACTATGAAGTTAGTTCGCGAATATGCCATCTGATTCCGGAATGAAGAGCTTGACGTTGATTAACACACACACACACACACACACACATATATATATGTATATATGTTTGTGTGTGTGTATATATCAGAAACGCCACTAATATATATATATATATATCAGTGGCTTTTCTGGCTCCTTTTTTAATGGTGTTGCCCATATTGCATGCATTATAATGAATATGTTTACATAATTTCAGTGTACAGTATAACGATATTATCTTAATGAATAAGAAATTTAAGGTGAGGCCTGGCTTCACGGGCCTAAGTGGACGGAACGCCACTGATATATTGTTACCGCCTGTCTCCACCTTACCCTAAAATTAACTTTACCAAAACTAGGAGAGGGCAAACCTGGCACAGATTAAATGGTTTAAGGCCGCGACTATATAATCTTGACAGTTAATAGTGTATCACCTTGTTTCAAAGGAAAGGAAAAATGAAACCCTAAACAAAATAAATGGCCAAACACACACACACACACACACACACACATATATATATATATATATATATATATATATATTCTTTCTTACTTTATGATACTTCATGAGGGTTTGAACCACGGTTCAGGATCGACCTGCGGTCGACTCCTCTGCAGCATCCCGCCTCATTCACAGGATTTGGTGTAGGAGAGAATTGCTTTCCGATCCTCGTAGCCAGGCACGCGTGGCTGGTCAGGGACTTTGCACAGCAACCTGTCCAGTTGGTTCTTGAAATTATTCAATTTGGTGTGCTGGAGGTTCCTCATTTCTTTGGGTAGAACATTAAAAAGTTTTGGCCTCGTATTCTAAGGGTATTTCCCATGGCCCCCAATCCCACAGCAGCTGGAACCGTACAAAATCTGCTTCTTCTCTCATTCCATTGTGTTTCTATTTCGTTTCTAAGGTTAGGGACAAAGCCCTCAAAATTTACTATATGTAGCTTATATTATTGTGTACGGCTCGCATATTTTTTCCATAGAAGAGCGTTTCAGGGATTGTAGTCGAAACCAGTAGTCTTCACTTTTCGTTTCCTCTGTCTTAGACGTAAAAGTCCTTTATATAACTTCTATGTTTGCAATGTCTCTTTTTCTGTATGGGCTTGTGAGTACTGAGCAATACTCAATTATTGGTAAGACTAGACTCTTTCATAATTTTAGCATACTGTATTTTTTTTCTGCTATGGAAGCTCCTTCAGATGATTTCCATTATTTTTGTAGCTGTTGTAATTTTAATGTTATTGTGCTCTCTGAATTCTGCATCCGACGACATTATTACTCCAAGATCCCTGAGTTGTGGGTTTGGTGTTATCTCTTTGGCTTGCAAAGTTTTGCATCCTTTATTCTGCAGCTCCTCGTTATTACCATATGTTAGAAGTTAGAATTTTTTTCGTTGGACTTCATATTGTTGTCTTCTGCCCACTTGAATAATGTTTCAAAGTCATTTTGTAAATTTTCAATGTCACCTTCGTTCGATATTTCCTTGTATATTTTTGTGCCTTCTGCGAAACATGATGCCATACTGTCATTAAAATCTGCATTAATGTCTACAGTCATTATTATGAGCACCAAGAAAGCTAGTATTGTATCTTGTGCGATAGACCTCATGACTTCTGAGACTTCAGATTTAACTTCGTTTACTACCATTCTTAGTGTTCTTTGAGTCAGAAAATTAAGTATCCATCTTCCCAGCTTTCCAGTAATTCCTGTATTCTGAAGTTTGTGTTCTATAATTCCATGGTCCCATTTAGCGAAGGCTTTAGAAAAATCAATATATTGTATATTACCTTTATGTTTTGTCCTTGACACAATGTTTCCAATAGTTTCTACTGGTGGTCTAATCACTGTGATAGGTATGATCTTCAAGTTCTTAAACCATGTTGGTTTGGATTATACGAGGGCCACTCAATATATTTTGCTCCACCTTTTTTTTTCTTTCCAAGTTTCCTTGCAAGTTCCAGAAATTTTGTACACAAGTAGTTACATACCGTTTCTACAAGTTTTTATCCCACGTATTCTCCATCCTTTTCTACGGCTTTCCTCCACCTCGAAACAAGGGCCTTTATTCCTTGCTGGTAAAAGTCCGCTGGGTTCCGCTGGAGTCACCTCTTAACCTCCTCAACAACCTCATCGTCACTGAAACTTTCTTCCACGAATAGCAACTTTTATTGGCCCAAACAAATGGAAGTCTGAAGGTGCCAGATCCTGGCTGTATGGAGGTTGGGGTAACACAGTCAAGCGCATTTTTGTGATGACCTCTCTTGTTTGCAAACTGTTGTGTGGTCTTGCGCTATCGTGCAAAAGAAGGACGTCTTCCAGTTTTCTCTCCGGTCGAACTCGCTTTATACGTCTCTGGAGTCTCTGTAGGGTAGCAATATATGCCTCTGAGTTCATTGTTTGTCCTTTCTTCATAATGTCCACCAGAATCACCCCTTTCATGTCCCAGAAGATGGTGGTCATAACCTTTCGTGCAGAGGGAGCCATTTTGAACTTTTTCTTGCGTGGGGAGTCTGCGTGATGCCACTCCATGGATTGGCGTTTTGTTTCAGGTTCAAAGTGGTGTACCCAAGTCTCATCCCCAGTCACAGTTGGTGAAAGGAAGTCATCCCCTTCTGTCTCGTATCGAACCAACGACTCTGAAGCAATTTCTTTCCTTTGGGATTTGTGATCTTCAGTCAGTTGGCAAGGAACAAAACGTGAACACACTTTTGAGTATCCCAGTTGCTGAATTATCGCATTCACACTTCCTTCACTAATTCCTAGCTCCAGCGATAGCTCCTTGTATGTGAAGCGCCGATTTGATCGAATGATGCTGTTAGCACGTTGCACAGTGTGAGATGTCACAGCCGATGCAGGGCAACCGCTGCGTGGCTCATCATCGAAGCTAGCTCTCCCTCTCTCCGATGATCTCACACGTTTAGACCAGCGTTCAACTGTGCTTCGATCAACAACAGCATCTCCGTAAACGTCTTGTAGACGTTTGTGAATATTTCCAACTGTTTCCTTCTCTGCGGTTAAGAACTCGATAACAGCTCTCTGTTTACGACACACATCACTGTCAGACGCCATTTTGGAAACTGCGTTAACCATCGGTTTTATACAAGGGCGTTTAAAATCGGTTTTATACACGGAGTGGAGGTTCAAACTGGAAAAATCCGGTTATGTGAAGCTCAGAAAGTTCAAAATTACGGCCCAAAAGACATTTCAGTCCCATGGCCTATTATTTAGCTAAGAAAAAAGGGTGAGGCAAAATATATTGAGTGCTCCTAGTATAAATTCTTTTCTTGCAGTAGTAAGTAGTTTTGCCTCTAATTATACGTTCAAAGCACTTTATAAGGTGGGAAGTGAAAGCTCCTGGCCTATAATTCTTAGGCATTGCTCTGTTACTTCCTATAAAAAAGGGGGCAATGTTCGCGTTCTTTAATGGAAGTGAAATTTGTCCTGTGTCAAGTGATTTTCTCCATAGTAAGTGTGGCGGCCTGGCAATGCTCTCTTTACTTTCCTTCAGGAACGTGGAACGCTGTGTCTGGTCCTGGTGCCGAAGTTTCTGATATTTGTGATAGAGCCTTAATTACATCTCCTTTCGAGAACTCTAAGTCTATTAATAGGTTCGTGCCCGAATTTGTTCTTGGCTGATTTGTATCAACATCAAAAAAAATTCATTTGGATTTTCTACCTTCTTCTCGGACTTACGTAGTGGCGTTAAATACATAGTTAACGTGTTCCTTAAGCAGTTCGCTCATTTTTTCTGGATTACTTGTGTATTCGGTTGCCCCATCTATCAACGAACCAATAGTCTCTTTTCACTGCAGTTTTCTTTTCTCAAACGTGTAGAAATATTTTGAGTTATTTTTTATGTTTCCTGCTACCTTGTTTTCCCCCTCGTTTATCTCATGGATGTGTATGTTTTAGCTCCACTTCTATTTCGTATAAGTTTTCTTCTAGTTTGAGTCTCCTTGCTTCAGTTCTGCACCTGTGTATATTTTTTAGGGTTTGTTTCCATTGTCTAAATAGTGTCCTATTTTTCTCTCGAGCTTGCTACGTTTTTTTTTGCCTCTTCGGAACATGTTTCAGCAATATAGGTTTAGTTTCATTTTCTCTTATACATAGTATTTCCCCTAGAATCTTCTCGTGAAGTAGCAATTCCCAATTTACTTTCTTTAAATCTTCATTTACATTTTCCCAATCTACTTTATTTTAAATTTATATTTAAACCGTCAAATTTTCCTTCTAACTCTGAAATACGTTTTTGGACCTCTGGTTGATAACTTTAATTGTATATCGATTAGGTTATGGTCTGAGAAATTTGTTTGCGCTACGTCTTTATTTATTATTATCTCATTGTTATTTGTCAAAATTAAATCCAAAACGTTCTCTTTTCTTGTGGCTTCACAAATTTCCTGGGTAAGTGCATAATGTTCCATATTATCTAATAACATTATTGCTTGGGTTCTATCATCGTTTGTAATATTACCAAAAAACTTCTCAATTTCCTTCTACTGTATGTTATGAATGGAAAATTAAAATCCCCACAAATTAAAATATTTGGTGCTGGAGTTTCAAGTAATGTTAACATGTTTTCTACTTCATTTGTATCGAATTGGACTTCACATATTTTGGTGTTTGGTAGTCTGTGCTGTTTGATTTGACTAATTCTCTTCACACGTGCATATGTTTTTCACGTAGATGCAACACCCTCCTCCTCATCTAGCAACTCTATCTGCTATGTATATGTTGTAGTCCGTAATGCTATTTCAGCATCCTCGAACCTCGATGCAGTTTTTACAGCCATTTTCGTATTAATGTAAGTGTGTTTCCATTAGGCTTATGATATCTATACTGGTTTCCGGAGGTAAATTTTGCAAGTATTGTAATTTTCAGTCTGCATAGTCAGTATACAGGCCTTGCATATTTGTGTATAATAAATTTACAAGGTTCCTAATCTTCGTGCTCGGTTTTCCTAAATAATGGTCGTTTTCTAGTTGATGTTGACGGTTCCTATTTGGTGTTATTGGTTGGGCCGCTGCATTTGGGAGTACTGTGTGGGTAGTGTTGAATAGGAAGGTGATGTATGTAATGCTGGAGTGAATATATCTGCGAAGTTCTGTCTTTTCTCATTAGAAGGGACAGCTGTGTTTTTATCATTCTGATTTCCTCTAAAAATGTACTTCATTGCCACCGTTATTCCTTCTATTTAGGATGTGAGCTGTTCTTTCTCGTTCTCTTCTTTGAGTACCCTTAATGGGAAAATACAGGCACGCCATATTTAGACATTTTTTTCTCTAATTGACTGTCTGCACATAAAAGGGTGGAAATAGTAACAGTAACAGTTTGTTCCGTACCTGCAACTTACATTCTTCATGATGTAGAAACATATACAGTATATATATATATATATATATATATATATATATATATATATATATACATTTTAACTGCAAACAACACACAGTATAATTAATGTAAAGAACGACGTTTGTGTAGAAAAGCGTTCTGCACAAGATGAGGAGGGAGAACGAACAAATGAAAAATGAGGTACCACCCGGGAATCGAACCCGGGATCATCCGATTGCCGGTCAGATATGCTATCCACTACACCATGGACCTCGATCAATCAGAAGTCGTAATTCTCCTACATACGAGCAGAAGCCAATGCCCTGAGGGGGCACCTTCGCATGCCGTACATATATACATTTTAACTGCCAAAGAACACACAGTATAATTAATGTAAAGAAACGAGCTTGTGTAGAAGAGCTCCGCACCAAGATGAGGAGGGGAGAACAAAACATCGTTCTTTACATTAATTATACTGTGTGTGTTTGCAGTTAAAATGTATATGTACGGCATGCGAAGGTGCCCTCTCAGGGCATTGGTTTCTGCTCGTATGTAGGAGAATTACGACTTCTGGTTGATCGAGGTCCATGGTGTAGTGGATAGCATATCGACCGGCAATCGGATGATCCCGGTTCGATTCCCGGTGGTACCTCGTTTTTCATTTGTTCGTTCTCCTCCTCATCTTGGCGGAACGCTCTTCTACACAAGCGTCGTTCTTTATATATATATATATATATATATTATATATATATATATAATATATATATATGTATATATATATATATATATATATATATACCCAAAAACGCTACAAGTCAAAATAAACCCAAATTACGTTAAGCAAAAGTGATCCGCAAAAAAAAAAAATAATAATAAATAACCAGGTATAGTTACGCAAAAAGTAATTTTAATAATGGTGGCCGCCGGAATAACTTATAGTTATTCCGGCAAATAAATTTCTGCAAATAAATAGTCCCGTAATGTAATCTTTTCAAGACAAGCATCTTGCCTCCAATTATGCACTACACTCCTCTCAATTGCAACAATTTTTCGCAAAGACTTTCACACCTTTAGCAAACGATAGAAAATGATGACTTCTCTCCACTTTTCCTGTTCCTCATGTGACGCAGGCAAACCACTACCTCGCTCATTAGTCATATCCAACACTTTCCTGACAGGCGGAACTCCAGTTTGAGAATGAACTGAACTATTGTAAACCGTAACAGCCTTAGTAAGCAAGCCATATATTCCGGTCATTCTTTCTCTCACTCAGACCTTTCAAAAACTCGTTTGTCGTTCGATTCACTGATGATTTACAGTTTATGCAGACTCCCCATTTTTTCTTCACACAATATAGTAAGTATCTGGGAATTGAGTGGTCTTGCTTTTATAAAATTCACAATTTTGACTATCTCGTTAAGTACATCTTTTATTTCTTGTGGCATGTGTAGTGGCAGACTTAATTATAAAATCTCACAAAAATACCTCACGGAACCCCATCAAGCTTTCGCAGAAATCGAGTTGAAAACCCCTGCAGTCTAACCCATCATTATAGTCATTTATCCTATTGTCACATATCCTACTGAAATCTTCATTCAGTATGTCATCACTTCCAAGTAAATTCGTTCTCAGCTTAACGAAACTACGATCCAGTTCGTGACATTCCCTTTGAACACCGGCATCAACAGTTTACATTACGTCTGTTTGTACTTCCGCATCCTTCATTTCTAATTCTGTCTGTACTAACACACTGGTAAAGTTGCTTGCATCTGCCACCAAATACAGTCTCCCTTGAAACTCACAGTTCTGACATTCTGTAACTATTACAATACAGTTATTCATATTTGTCTCATCATCGGAAGATACAAATACATTTAAATCTGACACAACGTTACTAGAATAATCATCCTCTTCCTTCGATACAGAATAATAACCATAGCGCTTTACTCGAGCTAAACGTGTAGTTACACGCCTTTTGCTCCCGTACCCAGCAACAATCACATCGTTCGTACTTTCAGTCTTATGTCATACTGGTCTTCCATCACTCGCTCCTCAGCATACCCACCACTGTGCCCACTAATTTGAAAACTTCCAACCTCCTTTTCATACGTTGCTACTGTCTTGCTCCCTTTTTATCATCTTTGTTTTCTCAAAATATGCACTAAATACGAAGGGATCTGCCCACAGTTTAAGATGACTATGATGAACTCTCATAAATTTACCTCTTGCTTCCACTTTATTCGATACCCCTCCATCTTTCACTTTACGAACTACGAACGGTCCCTCGTATCTTGCATCCAATTTACGCACTACACTCCTATCAGTTGCTACAATTTTTCGCAAGACTTTTACACCTTTAGCAAACGGTAGGAAATGATGGCCTCTCTCCATTTTTCCTGTTCCTCATGTAACACGGGCAAACTACTACCTCGCTTATTAGTCATCTTCAACACTTTCCTGACAGGTGGGACTCCAGTTTGAGAATGAACTGAAATATTGTGAACCATAACAGTCTTAGTAAGCTATTCATCCCGATCATTCTCTCTCTCACTCAGACCTGTCAAAAACTCGCTAATCGTTCGATTCACTCATTCCACTGCTCCACTACAAGCTGGCTTGTATGAGGTAGGGAACATATATCTGATACCATATCGATTCAACATCTGTTCATACAACTCGGAACGAAACGGGACACAATCAGAAAGGAGCCGAACAGGTAGGTAGACTCACTATTACTGGAAGCATTTGTCCTTCAAAGACCCTGATACCCACCTAGTACTTTTATCTTTTATTGGCTCACACATACCCATTTGCTCAAATAGTCAACAACACAAGACAACCACTAGAGTGGCCCAAAAGTTTTCGGAATTTATTTCTTTATATTGTGCTTTCGTTTTTTTATCTTGTTTTTCATCGTTTTCTTATCGAAATAAAGTGTCTTCGCGTCCAAGGACCAGCCCTAGTATCAAAGAGGGATTGAACTTCTTGCGGAAAGATGGATAAGGACCATAGAATATGACAATTGTAATTAAAAAATTTTAAAAATTCCAATAACTTTTGGGTCAACATAATATATATTCCCTCAGAGTTTTCGGCAACACAGTCAAATCAACCGCAATCAGTTCAAAAGGTATACGAGCTACAACTCTTAAAGTACGTGGATAAGTCACTTGATGACCTATTTTCATCTTTTGGTACCATTCACAACTTCTACACGTTTTGCCAAATTTACCGCCAAACAAATTCTTAAAGTTTATCCCTTTCCACATGGGCTAGTTGTCTATGGAAAAACCACAACAGTATGTACCATTTGCTCAAATTCTACCAAAGCTGCACACATACCAACTCTGTTCAACTTAACTATTACTCCTTTATTTACAATTAAATCGCCCCTATACCTCCAATATTCTGTCAACTCTGGTTCATATCTGAGAGTACATTCACCAGTTACTAAATTTTCCTTTATCCAGAGTGGCACTCAAAAAGTATCATTACCCCAGTCTAAATCCTTTTCTTTTAGATATATAAACATTTGCTTAGCAGAATTCCCATAACTAATACGAACATTCATAAAATCTAATTCTACTTGTCTTTCCTTTAAAACCTTAATAGCCAACAAAAAATACACAGGGATAATCTCATCCATAACAATAACAAAGGGATACACAAATTCTCCGTACGCAGTTTCCACACGCATTTCCATTCCCCGTTTAATGTACACACTTTCTGAACCAACCTCACATAACCTAGAATTAATATCCAATAGCCTTATCACCTCGTTTTTTAACTTTAATTCTTCTACTAAGCTTTCCCTAATGACACTCACAACCGCTCCAGTATCTAAGAGCGCGCAGTAACGTTTATTCCCTACTCTCAGCCATTGCCAAGCAACAGGGCCTCTGTCATGTCTACAAAATTCCAAACTATCAAAGTAGTGATCATCCTTGTCTTTCATAAACAGATTCAATGCTAGATCCCGTTTCATGCCACCCACTTCCTTGCCTTTCTCACCAGTTTCACCTCTTTCATGATTCATCCAGGCTTCTTTCTTTCTTTGAAATGTACCACTCTCCTTCACAGCATTAAAATGCACTCTTGCCAAACACTGCAAATGGATATTACATAAACTCTTTTGTCCCTTCATTAGTTGACCAACAAACGTTAATGAAGTAGCAACAGATACTTGTATCCAAATCTTCACTTAAATGCGCCTCGGTGGTGTAGTGGCTAGCGTCGCTGACTACGAATCCATCGGCCCCGGAATCGAGACCTAGTGACGGCAGGCGGCGCGCAGAAAAACCCAGCTGTTCATCCTCCCAAACAATAAAGAAATTGGTTGGTAGATAAATGGGTACCCTGGGTGGCCTAGTGGTTAAGACACTGGGCTGCTGGTGGTGGGGCGTGGTTCGGATTCCACGTTAAACTGTAGGACTAAGGTGGAGTGACAAGCTTGACCTTCGTCAGAATAACAATTCTGGCGGAAGCAAAACCAAGGTTAAAACCAATGTTACAAAGGTTAATACATCACTTGCAAATATCTGGCATAACTCCTGGTAGCCTCATACTATGCAGTATTTTATACCTTTACCCTTTTTACTTAAGCTGTACTCTTTATGCCGACAAATTAACTCATTCACTAACTTCTCTCTCAACTTCTGGGCATTTAAGTTCAAATAGGACCCGAACACTAACTTTAATATACATCCCAGACTTTTAAATAACGAATCACCCCCTCTTTGCAATTTCTCATATAACTCTAGTCCATCGGGTAATCCTTCCATACTACAAGAATTTTCATCTCCAACGGCTTCACCATGACAACGTGACATGGCATCCACTAAAACATTCTCTTTGCCAGGTTTATAACGTATTTCATACACATACTCGCTCAGATCATCCAACGTGCGTGCCAATTTGTTATCTACCATACGCATGTTAATCAAATAAACTAAGGACCAGTGAGCAATGTGAACCACAAACTTTCTTCCCAAAAGGAATGATCTGAATGCATTTTCACTCCAGCCTAATCCAACTAATTCCCTTTCTGTCGTAGAATATCTTCTCTGAGCTTTAGTAAATGACAACGAAGCATACCCAATAACTCTTTCATCACCCTTCTGACGCTGAGTCAAACACGCACCTGCACCTAAACCTGATGCAGCAACATGCAACTGCAATAAATCTGCCTTATTCGAAAAATCGGGAAATGCTAATGCAATATCATTTGTCATCTCAAGTTTCAGTCGCTCAAAAGCTTCCATCCGTTTGTTCATTCATACAACTTTTGCATTACGTTTCTCACGGTCATCTCGGCCACCGGCGCTGCAATTACAGAACAATTAGGAATTAATTTCTTTTAGAAGTTGATAAGTCCTAAAAACTCTCTCAGCTGACCAGTTGTAACAGGACCTGGGTAATTCTGCATGTTCTCAATATATTCAGGCATCTTCCTATCCCACCACTTTCTAACAACATGACCTGAAAATAAAACGTCATTTTGCATCCACTTACATTTGCATGGTTTCAATTTTATATCCAATTCTAACAACCTTTTCAACATCAAATTCATTAACTTAACATGCTGCTCAAAACTCTCTTCTATAATTAAAATATCCAAATACACAACTTTACTTTACGAAAATCCATTCAGAACACTGCATTTCCCTCTGAAACGCCGCAGGTGCATTCTTCAACCCCAAACCACACCAACTTGAATCTATACTGCTCAAACACTGTTGAAAAAGTTATAAAATCACTATTTGATCCATCCCAAGCCATTTGGTAATATTCTGTCACTAAATCTAAACACGTAAAATATTTCATTCCATATTTCATTCAAATTCGGCATCGGAAACTTGTCAGGTTTCGTCACAGCATTCAACTGGCGATGATCTACATAGAATCTTACAGATCCATCCTTCTTCCTTATGGGCACAACAGGAAAACTCCAGGCACTCGCACTCATTCAGTCCATTCCTTCTAAGCATACCTTTAACTATATTAACAACCATACGATTTTTAATCAAATCGTTTTCTCCCCAAACCGCATATATTGGTAAGTTATCCACTAAAATAGATTAAATTTCTCCAAAATCAGTACCCTGTATAAGTACTCTTATCATCATCTTGTAAACAGGCACTACTTTACTTTCATTAGTTTCAATGCCTTTAAAACTTACGAACACCAAGCTCTCATCAGAAACATCCAACCTTTTAGCTACTTCTCTTCTAACATAATTCATCTTAGCACCAGAATCAATTCCACTTTTAACTTCTATTACTTCCAGCTCCACATTAACTTCCATCAATTCTCCGAAACGCAAGTCATTCTTCGTATTACCCACGTCCTTTGTCATGTATGCAACAGTGTTACAATATTTATTCATGGTTTCTTCATATTTGCTATTCCTGTTGAAGATGTACAGCTGCTGATTGTGGAACTTGCTGTCCCTTTTGATCTCAAACCAACTGACTGCATACACTTCCACAATGAACTTGATGGCCTGGTAAAGCTTATCCTGTAGTTCTGGAGGGTAAGCACCTCTGGTCCACAGACACATCAATCTAATTGCCAAAGTCAACCATCTTGCATGGTTTAATGGTCCAATTTTCCAGGCAGCAAATCTTGGTTGACTTTGCCCCTGAAATTCCAAGCACATACTTCAAAAGAAGCCTCTGGTCGCTACTGAGATCATTCAGTGTCTCCTCAGCAAATTCCATGTCATCCAGGGGGCCACTGAGTTTGGTGAATTCCACTTGTGGCAGATCTTGGTAGTCAATTTCACAGAGTTTTTCCCAGCGGACCAGTGAAAGCAGTGGGACTTTTGGTACTGCCATCAAGATGCTTGAAAACAGCTTTGAAAGGAAGCTCATTCTGATGGAGTGAACAGCCAATGGTGTGCAATTTCCACTCAATTTTATTTCCAGAGCTGTTACAAGGCCTCCCTCCCAGCCAGTGTTTGTATTGTGTTGTCAAGGAGGACAGCTTTCAGGGTATGAACACTGTTAAACTCCTCCGAGACACTAGCAACTTCTTCACCAAGAAGAACTCCAGTCGCACCTTTAATTGGGATGACTCTGTGAGTAAGATATGTTCCACTTTCAGTTCCCGGCTCCTTTGTGAAAGTCAAATGGTGCTCTTGTCCCTTTCCTTTCTTCAGCTTAGTCTCCCCATTTTCATCCTTAACTTCTCTGTACAGCAAAGTGTCCTTGTCAACTTTCCCATCAACCCCAATACAGACTAACTTTTCCAGACCCTCATTGTGCTTTTCATCACTTTTCACTTTCATTCTAGCTTTTTCCCTGTCCATTTTCGATTTATCAACTATTATCTGTTTCACATCAAGGCCAGGCTTAAGCAGGTCCATAGCTTGTAAGTCCAGGAGGAAGGCATTAGCAAGACTTGCCCCAAGATTGGAAGAAACATCACCCCTGATCAGTTCCATGGCATATCTGGGGGTTTTCAAAAAGCTGTAACCTACACTTGGGTGCCTCCTTGGCTTGAACTCTTCAGCTTCACCACCAGATGGCTGAAATGAAAATAAAAAATAAATTACTAAAGCGAAAATGGGGGAAAATAGGGGAAAAAGTAGGGAAAAATATGGGTAAAAATCGATGAAAATGGGCGAAAATAAGAATAAATTACTTAAACGAAAATGGGGAAAAAAGTGGGAAAATAGGGGGAAAAAATGGGTAAAAATTCAGGTAAAAAGTCGGCGAAAATGGGCGAAAAAAGAATAAATTACTAAAGTGAAAATGGGGGAAAAAAGGGGGTAAATAGGGACAAAAAGTAGGGATAAATTTGGGTAAAAATGGGATAAGATATAAGAAAAAAAATATATTACCTCTCCTGATTCTCCTGAGCTGGATTCAAAAGAAATATCTTGTGAAGGTGTGGAGGCAAAAGTGGCCAAATCCACTTCCTGCTGCTGTTGAATCTGGTTCTGTAATCTTTCTGCTTCAGCTGCAGCCCTCTGGTCTCTCTTCACAGCAGCTTTATCCACAGATCCCAGCTGGAAAGAGCCCTTTGGTCCTATTTTGGCCCTCTGATCTCTCAAGTATTCCCTCTCCTCTACTGGAACCTGAAATATTAAAGCATATTAAATAGCGGATCTAAAATAAGAGATAAAATCCTGAAAAAAAATTGATTATTAATTTCTATTACCAGGGGGGGTGGGAAGGAAGATTACAGGAGGAAAATGCGATATTTTTCAATTACAAGCATTGAATTTCCTTCCATTTAAAAGGCACCTAATCGCACTAAGTTAGGCCAGTTAAAAGTTAAAAAAATAATAGCATTACCTTCTTACTGGGAGGACAAGTGCAGATTATGTGCTGTGTTTGACAATTTTCTTTCTTGCACTTCATAGCATTGTCATCACAGGGACGAACAGGTAGCTTACAGGTGCAAGCAGAAATGTCAAAAAGTTTATCCAGCTTTTCCTCCAGATTCTGCTCCTGGACTGTAGAAAGAGATTTCCTGTTTATCTCTTTTGCTTTCTGAAGCACACTTTATCCACCAATTTCACTACATAATATTCCTCATACAGGGGCAGCCGCGGGTTCACTGCCTGCCAGATCTCAATCACATCCTTTGCTATCATTTTAGCAATATCATAGTCTTTCAAGTCCGGGTGGCTGTTTTGGAGGAAATAACTGTACTGAATAACTTGGCGGAGGGTAGGAGGCTCTGTTTTATCTAAAGGGGAAGGCTGGCCACTGAATTTTTTGGCACTATCACTTCGAGTTAACACTGCAGACTTCCGTTTTTTACCCATTTTATGAAATATCTGAAAATAACACAAATAAATGAACGCATCATAAAATAACTTAATTTAATACACATTTTATAGGTAATATCATTAAAAAATACAAAATAATACACTAATAAACATCTATAATGCATTTACAATAAGTTTCAAGCATCGTTTTGTTAAAAAAGCTGAATTTTAATTGATTATTTTGATGAAATAAGGTCCGATATTTTGTTTGTTTACATTGCGCGAATGCCGCGCGCGCGATTTTACGTGTAAAATTCGGCAATTTTACAACTTAAAAATAACACTGGGCAACAAAAAAATGTTTTTTTCGTGTCCCAAGAATGAAAATACCTTATTCTTATAGTATTTTCTGTGCTGAATCCAAATAAGTTTGTAAAATTTCTCTATCAGGTCTGGTTTTTGTGTGACATGCAATTTAATTTTTAAAAACCCATATAGTTACATACTTATTAAAATATGATCGAAAAGACATACCTGTAGTTTAAAAAGTAGCTTGTTTTGATTTTCTGCTGTGCTTTGCCTCAGGCATGTTCTCTCAAGAGTCCAGCAATAGTCAGCCAGCATACTGGGGCTCCATTTGCCTTGGTAACGGTTTTCCATGGCAGAAATATCCTGATGAAAACGCTCACCATGTTCGTCGCTTACCGCACCCAGGTTTTCCGGAAAAAAGTCCAAGTGAGAGTCCAAGAAATGAACCTTTAATGACATATTGCACCCCATTGCTTGGTAAGACTTAAGAAGATCTCCTACTATTTCAGGATAGTTTTCGGCCTTGTGATTTCCAAAAAAATTTGTGCAGACACTTTTGAAACTCTGCCACGCAGCTTTCTCAACTTCATTCAACTCTCCTTCAAATCTCTCATCTCTTAACAATTCTCTGATCTGAGGGCCTACAAAAATGCCTTCTTTAATCTTGGCATCACTGATCCGGGGAAACTTATTTCTCAAGTATGTGAATCCTGTTTGCGCTTTATCCATCGCTTTAACAAAGTTTTTCATAAGTCCAAGCTTCATATGCAAAGGAGGAAGGTACACTTTCTCAGGGTCAACAAGTGAACTATTCACAACATTTTTCTTGCCTGGAACAAGTGAGGTGCGTTTTGGCCAATCCTTCTTAACGTAGTGGTTTTGCTTGTCCCTACTGTCCCACTCACATAAAAAACAACAGTACTTGGTGTAACCTAGCTGCAACCCTAGCAAAAGTGCAATGACCTTCAGATCTCCAC
This sequence comes from Bathynomus jamesi, assembly GCA_023014485.1. NCBI lineage: Eukaryota > Metazoa > Arthropoda > Malacostraca > Isopoda > Cirolanidae > Bathynomus > Bathynomus jamesi. The sequence continues at coordinate 70,379 of JAJOZX010004681.1, read as the reverse complement.
AGATATTCCACTTATATTTCTGATACTGAAACTTTTCTAAAAGCAACTTCATGTTGTCGTATGACTCTTTCATGTTTGCAGCATGTGCAATAGGTACAGAAGGAAATTATTTCCGTTGTGAAGAAGGACTGCTTTCAAGCTGACTTTTGAGAGGAGTCAATGAACAATCGCCACTCATCCACTTATGTTCATGACCAAGAGCCCCCATGACTGAATTAACATCTTCACAAAACACAAGTCCATCTTCATGGGAGAACCATTCTTTGAATTCATCATGGCGGCTGCGGAAAAAACAAACTTTAGTGTCACGTTGCAGTAGATTCCAACCCTTTAATCTTGAACCTAAAAGTTCAGCCTGCTTCTTAGATAATTTCAAATCACGAACTAGGTCATTTAGATCTCCTTGTGACAGTAAATGTGGTTCATTGGAGGAACAGGTAGCCTGGAATGTTGGATCAGAAATGTCTTCATCTTTTTCCTCGTGATATGCTACAGCTACGTTTGATTCCTCATCACTTAAACTTACATATTCAGGAGGATTTGGTACTGGAAGTTGAGCACTGTGGGGAACTGGTCTCATTGCAGACGGTAGATTAGGGTATTTCATAACGCTCTTTGTTTTTGAAGTGATCCCCTTTGTATTTACCAGGCAGAAATAGCAGTCTGTTGTGTGATCTTTGGGTTCCCTCCAAATCATTGGAATAGCAAATGGCATGTGACGTGAACTGTTTAGCCATCCTGTAAGTAGTCTTACACATGTCACACAACAAATGTGAGGGGCCCAACTCTTGTCCTGATCGCCTACTTTACATCCGAAATAAAGTTCATAGCATTTTTTTACTAATGGTGTAAAGTTACGTTTCTGGGATTTTAAAGTTAGATCACCACATACATAACAAAAGGAATTAGGATGATTCAGACAGTTCCGCGGCATTACAAAACATCTATATGAATACAACACTGGTGTAAAATTAACAAGAAGCAACAGACACTAGCTGTTAACACTGTGACATTTACAAGCAGACTGACTTGGAGCTGCTCTACACACAGAAACTAGGCTCATGTCTGAACAGGTACAAACATGTTTCAACCTGCACAGTCTGCTGCTCCGACCAAATTTATCCTGCCAGCATTATCAGAACTTTCTCCCCAAAGGAATAAATTGTACTAATTTTACAGAAAAATTAATACAACATATATATTAATATTAATATATTTTATTATAGTTATATTAATTAATATAATATATTATTATATTTATTATTTTTATAATGTTTTATATTATAATATTGTTATATACTTAATTATATATAATATGTTATTATTTTTTTATCCGGTGATCATGCTAAATGAGAAAAAAATGAACATAGCGTCACAAGTAAACTAAGCCTGATAGAAAAAATCTGATTTCATATTTAGATTCAGCATGAAAAAGTACACTTAGAACACCCATCAAAACCCTTGTGACAAAATTGTTGTTGACCAGTGATAATTAACAATCCTCAAAAAATACAATAATTTTCAAAAATATGAGTTGGTGCAACGTTTTTTATACATTAATACCTTTCTATCTAGACTAGTCCAAGATCACAGTTCCAAAATCAACCTACCCTAAGCGCCATGTCTAAACCCTCTTTTCCAAGTTCTCCACAGAGGTTTTTCGACTCTTATGAAGCTTTAAGAAAAGATTAGAATCTACATTTAACCAAAGCCGATAAATCAAATGCCCTAGTGATCCTCAATAAAGACGTTTACCTAGAAAAAATGTATGACCTTTTGAATGACGCGGACACTTACGTGAAATTAAGGAACAATCCCCTTGAAACTGTGAACAGTGCATTTAACAAGAAAATTAAGCAACTTTTGAATGGTAAAGAAATATTACTTAAACAGTTTTTAAGTACTTCACCGTCATTACCCTATATGTATGGCCTGATTAAAACTCATAAGCCAAATAATCCTGCAAGGCCTATCGTTAGCTCTATTGGATATATCTCATATAAGCTATCCAAATGGCTTGTTTCCATTCTTAATCCTCTCCTGGGCACAATTTCACAATCACACATAAATAATAATGTAAACCTTGTGGAAAAATTAAATAGTATCAGTGTCAATTACAATTTTATATTGGTAAGCTTTGATGTTACCGCTTTATTTACAAGAGTCCCGGTGGAGGATCTATTAGTGTTTCTTTCGGAAGAATTGGTTAAGCATATTTTGCCATTACCTGTGGCTACAATTATAGAATTAATTAAGCTGTGCATAGTAGACTCGAAATTTGTGTTCAATAATGAATATTTTAGGCAGAAATTTGGTATGGTGATGGGAAACCCCCTCTCCCCCATTTTAAGTAACTTATATATGGAGTTTTTTGAAAGTAAGTTATTAAGGAAGATTCTGCCAAATTATGTTCCATGGTTTATATATGCAGATGATGTTCTTTGTCTTTGGACAGTATCTTTAAATCTCAATGAATTCTTACCCAAACTTAATAATTAAATTCCCTCTATCAATTTTACAGTTGAAATAGAAACAGATTCTTCGATCCCTTTTTTAGATGTTTTAATATATAAGTCTGGAAAAAAGTTTAAGTAAAATATTTACAGAAAACCCACTAATAATTGCTCCTATATACCGGGTGTCCGAGAATTATCTGTACAATTTTTGGCTGTTATTAAAAGTCAACCATGAAGTGTAGAAATTCCAGTGTTGTCCCATTTTACAGAGAAACTCATTAAGTTTTTTCTGATAACAAGTTTTGACAAGTTTTTTCTTTTTTGTACGCGGGTGACAGACATTAATGATTTAAAAGCAAGAATCACAGCTGCTATTGAGCGAATTGATGTGGATATGCTGCAGCGTACATGGCAACATTTGGATTATCGATTGGATGTTTTGCGAATCATTGATGGTGCACATATCGAATGTTTGTAACAACGTTACTTTAATAAAAGAAACTTTTGAAAATACAGATTCTAAATAATCTTGTTTAAGAATTTTACGTGTGTTATCAAGAATTTTATTAAAAGATGAAATTGTACAGATAATTTTCGGACACACTGGAATTTCTAAAAAACTTGTCAAAACTTGGTATCAGAAAAAACTTAATGAGATTCTCTGTAAAATGGGACAAGACTGGAATTTCTACACTTCATGGTTGACTTTTAATAACAGCCAAAACTTGTACAGATAATTCTCGGACACCCTGTACTACATTATTATTCTGCTCACCACATTAACGTAAAACGATCCGTTCTTTCTGCTTTGTTCCTAAGAGGCTTACGAATTTGTAGCCCAGAGTTCATTGATGACGAAATTAGTAAAATATACAAAATTGCGTTTGATTTAAAATATCCAAAGAACTGCATATATAAATCCTTAAAAATGGCAAAGAAAACCTTCTACGAAGTAAAGGACAAGATTCCTTATAACACAAAAAATTTGCTAGTTCAGGGAAAATTTCCTTGATCTGCCGAATCTGCTGAGGAATTTTAACGTAAATATTGCGTTCAGAAATTTAGATGTAATTAAAAATTCATTGATTAAGAACTCCCCTTTAAGTGAACAGGGTTGCGTATATAAAATTCCATGCACAATATGTAATAAATTTTATATAGGCCAAACTGGTAACAAGTTCCTTGAGTTACGTATTAAGCAACATCAATACAGTATAAGAATTGGCCAAGAAGCTAACGCCATTTTCATTCACGTAAGAGATACTAATCACCCCATTGACTGGAAAAATGCCTCCAAATTAAGGTTTAGTAAATCTATTGTTAGCAGAAATATAATTGAATCTAGTGTGATCAAGAATAATGTGGATTTGATCCTTAATATAAGCCTTGGGCTGTATAAATTAGACCCGTACATAATTAGAAAGTTGGCGTAGGGCCTATTGGTTTCTTGACCGCATTCTTTCCCCTTAACAGTTTGCTTTGGTTAAATATTATTTTAAGAACTGTTAACATTCTTATATGTGCATTGTAATATTTCTTTCGTATATAATCTTTGTGTGCTTGGTGGTTTATTAGACTTTTGATCAAGTTGGCTATTGGGAGAATTTTTTAAGATTGTTTGTATGTAGAAGTTTGGAATATTCTGTAAGATGTTGGCACCATTCCTTTTGTTTTCATTAAATTCTTGCCACTTAATTGCCTGCTTTAATTAAATACTATTTCTTATAACTGTTATAATAATTTTTGTTCTCTGTACATGTTAATTGTCTAATTTCATCTATACAGTTCTTTTATATTTAATAATTTAGCTTCCTTCAGATTAAGATATCTATTGAAAAAATCTTTAGAATGTTTTATGGTTTTTAAATTGAGTTGCGACTGGGAATTTTTCACTTGTGTATTTAACTCATTTACTTTGTAAAATCTGCCTATTACTTGTTTTTCCCTGAAGATGTGAATATATCACGAAAGCGCTCGGATTTCGTGTTTCTTTTTCCTTTTCCCTGTGGTTGTTTGCTTATTGCTTATATATATATATATATATATATATATATATATATATTAATATATATAGTGTATTTGTAGTCGGGGGTGGTATGACGTCATGTTACTCTGCGACTTAATTAGTTTGTTGGTTTCTGTTCTGGCTATTTTTTTTCCTAATTGGATTCAGTTTGGTGGTGTTTGTGATAGCATTATGACGTGCCGTTCGTGTGGTTTCGACTTTGAGAACTTGATTCGTCATGTGCCCTAGATGATTAATTAAATGATTAATTGAATGCCCGGTTAGGTTAATTGAATGCCCGGTTAGGTCAACTGTACGCCCTTGATGATTGGTTAGGTTAAGTTGTGATATTTTCGTTAGTTTAAACGAAAATGACGAGAGCAAACTTTTCTGGTTAATTTTGAGGTGTTTTGCACGTTTCCTGTGGTAATGCGTCGTTCGTTTACAAGATCTCGTAACATGAACATGTTAAGTTGTGCTTTATTCTATAAAATGTAGTGAAAAATACATTTTTCAAGTGTATTTTGGTGTGCTTTGTTCGAATATGACCTTCATTTCTTGTGCAAATGAACAGAAATACAGTTGTCATTGCATGGCCCAAACACGTATTTCTGTTCATCTGCACAAGAAATGAAGGTTATATTTGAACAGAGGACACCAAAATACACTTGAAAAATGTATTTTTGATTTCAACTTCAGGCCATGTCATTTGCGACATAATTACCGGACCGACAAGCTTAACCTTCGTGAAACGAGGAACACTTTAGAGGTTGAAAGGTATATATATATATATGGGAATGAACTCAGAATGGTTCCCTGAGTTTTTTATGATACACACAGACCGTGCATGGAACAAGGAACTCTTCTGGGATAATTAAATCCACTATAGTCCGAATAAGTAATGGTAAATGACAAATACCATAGTTTTTCTTTTTCATGATGCTAGCCCGACGTGGGCAACGGGTCTCTCGCAAAGAGGTCCCAAAAATATAGCTTCCCTCACCAGCTATCTGCAAAGCAGACGGGATCCAGCTTTGGGACATGGATCTAGGGTTTAAAGCAAGCCTAGTCCCACTACATTTAGAACCTCTATATAAGTAAAAGACTCGTTGCATTCACGTCGGATTGAATAAATCAAAGAAAAAGGGGTAACTACTTATATAGAAGTTCTAAATGTAGTGGGACTAGGCTTGCTTTAAACCCTAGATCCATGTCCCAAAGCTGGATCCTGTCTGCTTTGCAGATAGCTGGTGAGGGAAGCTATATTTATGGGACCTCTTTGCGAGAGACCCGTTGCCCACGTCGGGCTAGCATCATGAAAAAGAAAAACTATGGTATTTGTCATTTACCATTACTTATTCGGACTATAGTGGATTTAATTATCCCAGAAGAGTTCCTTGTTCCATGCACGGTCTGTGTGTATCATATATATATATATATATATATAAAATAACTTTTAGGGAGTTTATCGAACTTTGACCAGTGTTTGAGGTCGTAAATTGTGTGAACATAATTTTCGGAATTGCATATGATAAAGGTTGGGAAGTCCTGTTCTACCCCTCTTGCTCCGAACTCCCATCCTTTGTATACCGCCTCATTTTCTCGCTTTCCAGTCTAAGTTGACTCTTATTTTTCTTCTTACTCTTACATCTACTGCATACCAGCCTCCATTCACCTTTTTCATCACTATCATACTCTACATTACCGCCTTCGTTATACTGCACCTTTTTTCCAACTGATATACCTCCAACAGCACCTTCTGACAACTCGCCATTCATACTTTTCACACCCTTTAATATTCTCTCACCCATCCCCATCAGCATCTTCGCAAGCGCAGTCAAATCCTCCACCGTACCTACCACATTCAATCCTTCACGTGTCAGCACGTCAAAATCAGACACTGCTTCCATAACTTTGCGTGTCCTCCCACTCATTCTCTCTGCTTAGGTTTTACAATTGTCTTACCACGCTCCTCAGCCAAAACTAGCAGCTCATCCTGTTCGCCCATCTTTTTTTTTCTCACAAAACAAAATTTACAATTCTGAAAATGAATATAAATTAATTACAACAAATTATAAAAAACTCAAATTCTACAAGAATTAAGTTTAACTACACTAGAAATAAGCCGCAGCTGGGGATGCCACTATTACCGCCTGTCCCCAACCCTACCTAAAATGAGCCTTACCAAAAGTACGAGAGGGCAAGCCTGGCACAGATTAAATGTTTTAAGGCTGCGACTTCTTAACGTCTATATAATCTTGACTATTAATAGCGTATCACCTTGTTTTAAGGGAAAGGAACAATGCAATGAAACCCTTGACAAAATACTGTATAATTCAGTGTAATATAAAAATTAAAATAAAAACACAATGACAACTGCCGGCAAAATAAAATGGCAACACCCACACACACACACACACACACACACACATATATATATATATATATATATATATATATATATATATATATATTATATATATAAGTGGCGTGCATACAGTGTAAACTGGGCATGCGCCGAGTACCCAGTTAAAGGTCAAATTACAAAAGTCACTATATTAATACTATAGTAATCGAAAACTAATATAAAGTTATGATACTTGTATATAATATACGTACATAACATATACATATATATTTCGAGCTACCGCTTACCCTATGGACATACCCACCGCACGCAACATATAAGGGGTTCCAAAAAACCTTAGCCCCCCCCATTTGCAGCTTACATGTTTATTTATATCGAAATAGTTTTTAGTGATAATAAAAATATATAAAATCCTTTATTTATTGCAGGTATTAAAATTACTCTAGCTGATAAAGTGATAATATAATGGCTTCTCAATTAATTGGTGATTCGGAGAGACAACGTGTGATAGATCGCATTCGAGCAATAACATTTCGGGAAGCTCATGATGCTGGAGCCACCTTTATAACACGTTCATGGGTTGTCAAAAAGTTGCGAAGAAGTGAGGACTTCGTCAAAAGAAATTGGAATAAAACTTTGGATGAATGTGAAATGGATACAACCAAATCTGGGCGCCCAAATTTGCCACTCTCTCAGGAAACAAAGGACATCATTGAAAGCGGTACGCGTAAGCGGAAAAACAGCTGTGCTAAACTTTCTAGAGAGATCGAAGTGTTGAGAGGAAAGATCGTTAATGGTGAGATCATTCGACTGTACCGTCATAGGCAAGGTTTAAAGCCTTGGCATGAACTTCCAAAGCCAAGAAAAACTCAACTTAACATCGATGACAGAATGTGGTTTGCCCATTATCTTGAAGATTGGGATGTGGATGATTTCATGCATTTAGCTGTCTCCGATGAATTTTTTGTTTACGTAACACGTCGGCCTAACTACCAAAATGATCGCGTGTGGGCCACAACACCAGATGAAATCGATCACAATGAACATTATAGCGAATTATTAAAATGTCCAGACTGTGTTGGTGTGTTTGTCTTGTTCACTGCAAAGAAGCTCATGTGGGTGCTGAAGCCACTGGTCAGAGTTGGGATGGACAGTATTTTCGTGTTATTATTCTATCCCAGCATTTCATTCCTTTTCTAAGAAACCTAAACAATGTTATGGATGTCAATCAGGTCACACTTCTGCACGATAAGGCCCCCTGCTTTAAGGCATTAGCCACTCAACAGTTGTTGCGGAACCATGAGATCGATTTCTTTGGAAATGAAGAATGGCCAAGAAATTCTCCTGACCTGAACGTCTGTGAACACATTGGATCAGTTATAAAGGACAAGGTTGAATGTCTCTTGTTTCAAGAACCTGCAGCAAATCGATTTTCGAAGGATACAATGACGCAACACATTGAAACTGTTTTAGCAAATTTGTGTAACGATCAAGATCTATTCACGTCACTTTTGGCAAGCTACCCAAAGCGAATTCAGGCTGTCTTGGAAGCCAATGGCGGGAACACCAAGTTTTAATTGTTTCTCATTAAATGCAGGATTAAATTCTCTTTTGTAAGGTATGTTTAGTTTTACTGTACCTCTAATGGTTTAGGCCATGGGCGGGGGGGGCTAAGGTTTATTGGAGTCCCGTATACAACCCAAAACCCTACAAGTTAAAATAAACTCAACTACATTAAACAAAAGTGATCCGTAAAACTCCAAAAATAACCAGGTATGATTAGCAAAAAATAATTTAACAACGACGGCCGCCGGAATAACATATTTTTTTATGCAAGAAGAAGCGGCCAAGCGCGAAAGCCCGTAATCCCCACCTCATAGAGAAAGAAGAGAGCAAAAATCAAAGTCCAAGTTTTTCGAGATGCCTGGACACTGCTTTTTAAAGATTGGCGGTCAAAGACAGGGAGAAAGATGGATTAAGAAAGACTGTTCCAGAGTTGACCAGCTGAGTAGATGAAGGATTGAAACTACCGATTAACCCTTGCGTTAGGGAGTTAGACAAAAAAGGAATGAGAATGTGTAGAAAATATGGTACCGCGTGATCTCCTTAAAGGAGGTGGTATGCAGGTAGAAAGTTCAGAAAAGAGTGTCCGATATAATAGCGATAGTAAAAAGAGAGTGAGGAAGTATTGCGGCGAAGAAAGAAGGATTGAAGACAGTCATTAAGAGACGGGTAATTGAGGAGAGGAAAAACCTTTGATTTCAACCGGTCAAGTAGAGCTGTGTGGGTTTAGCCACACCACACATAAGAAGCATACTCCATACAGGGGCGGACAAGACCCCTGTACAGAGAGAGCATCTGAGTGGGGGTGAAGAATTTGTGGAGCCTGGACAGCACATCTAACCTCTTAAAAGCTGTTTTCGAAAGAGAGTATATGTGATCTTTTCACGAAAGATCACGCGAAAAGAATACACCAAGAATGTTAAAAGAAGAGGAAGGATTGAGTTGTGTATTGTTGAAGGTAAGGGGATAGTCGTATGGAAGATGTGATGAGTAGAGAGATGAAGGAACGGAGTTTTCGAGGCATTAAAAGCTATAAGGATTTCTCTGTCCCAGCCAGAGATAGTAGAAAGATCAGAGGTCAGGTACACCATAGCCGTCCTACGCGAATCATGGAGTGACTGTTGAGAGGGACGCTTTCTGAAGCGGGTGGAGAAGTGAAGAGCGGAATCGTCGGCATAGCAGTACATAGGACAGGAAGTATAACGTAAGAGATTATTGTTAAATAAAAGTAAAAGAGTGGGTGACAGGAAAGATCCTTGAGGAACACCACTATTAATAGCTTTAGGAGAAGACCAGTGGCTATCTACAACCGCAGCCATTGATCGTCCAGAAAGAAACTCAGAGATGAAAGTACAGAGAGAGGGATAGGAACCAAAAGAGAGCAGGGTCGAAATTAAGGATTTGTGCCAAACACTATCAAAAGCTTTTGATATATCTAGCGCAATAGCAACAGTTTCACCGAAATCCCGAAAGGAGGATGACCAAGAGTGAGAGAGATATGCAAGAAGATCGCCAGTACTGACGATAACCCATACTGACGATCCCATACTGACGGAACCCATACTGACGATCTTAAAGAAGTTTGTGAGAAGAGAGGTGTTTAAGAATCTTCCTATTAAAGATAGATTCAAAAACTTTAGAAAGACAAGAAATCAAAGCAGTTGGACAATAGTTGGAGGGTTGAGAACGGTTACCCTTCTTTAGGACAGGCTAAATGAAAACGAACTTCCAGCAGGAAGGAAGAGTACCAGAAGAAAGACAAAGACGAAAGAGTTTGTCTAGGCAGGGTGTTAGCACAGAAACACAGTTCTTGAGAACAATAGGAGGGACACCATCAGGACCGTATGTCTTCCTTGTGTTGAGCCCACGATCTGGGATACGAGTAGATTGCTGTACAATCTTCTCTACGTCATTCAATGTAGAAACGTTGTAAGATACTCGTAGTTTACCAGGAATGTCAGTGTAATTCTGAGGAAAGCCAAAGGTGGTGGCGAACATTGAAATCTCCCAAAATGGAGATTTCAGCAAAAGGAGAGTGGGATAGAATGTATTCAACTTTGGAAGTGAGGTAGTCAAAGATTTTTGGATAGTCAGTAGAATTGAGAAAAAGGTGGGCAGCACAGATGTATTTAGTTTGAGATTGGCATGTAAGCCGTAGAATTTGGAGGATTCAAGTTAAGTTCGGAAATACGAGAGCAAGTTAGGTCATTGCGTGCATACATGCCGCATCAACTTTTGGAGTGAAATTGAATATAGAGAAAGTAGGTGGGTACAGAAAAGGGGTTGCTGGTTGTCTCAGGCACCCGAGTTTCAGTGAGGAATAGAAGGTGAGGTTTAGAGGAGGAGAGGTGGTGTTCAACAGATTGAAAATTTGAAGAAATGCCACGAAACGTGGCAAATAAATAATCACGCAATACTGTCCTTTCAACACAAGCTTGTCGTCTGACAGAGATGGTTTGTACCTGTCCAACTCCCGTCTCGGATGTTTGACTTTTTTCAGATCTCCTTAGTCTGGCCAACAAATTTCCAAGGGATAAGATTTAATTTCCGAATCTCAAGCCCTACGATGCCCACATCTCAACGATCTTTCTTCCGTCAGAGCCTATATGAAATTCAGCTTGTGGATTGCGATCCAAAATTGGTTGCCTCTTCAAGAGGAACTTTATAACAAACCACATTGTAAAACGAGTTCAATTCAATTCAACGTTCACCTTCTAATTCTTAAATTCTTAAATATACGAAACCACAATTTCAGTATCAAAAGAATGCGAACAGGCAACTACTTTCCAGTAGCGCCCACAGGATTTTCTGACAGGGGTGGGAGGTAGGTGTGTCAATTTTAGTAAAGTCAACAATTCAAAAAACTACTAGTGACCAAATGATGCATTTTTATGTGCTAAATCGAAATATGGCTTTAAAATCCAGATTTGACCACTCCTAGCTACTTTATATTTGAAGTTGAGTTTACGAAAAATCAACAGTGTTTGCAAGTATTTTTTTTATGGTATATAACTACATTTTACATACATTACATACAATTAAAGACATTTTGATTGTATTTCAATATTAAAACTTAGAAATATAGATAGGTTTCTTGAACTTTGCCAAGGGTGCCATGTCTACCTTGCTCTTGTTCCTGGACATGAGCTCCCTACTGGCCACCTTGCACTGATGTACGCCTCCCTCCTCTCTTTGTGAGTAAACATGTTGTGCTGCTTCAGTTTCATCCTTACACACCTCTCTACTGACTGTGTGTGTGAGGGCCATGCAGGAACTTCCATTCGTCTATCCAGAAACTCCTTGATTGCAGCAGTGGTGAGGGAGCAGGTGAGAGGAGGGTCAATCACGCCAGAGTTCCAGTCAATAAGCTCCGAGAGTTTGGTGGCATCTGGGCTGATGTCAGGAGTCTTCCTTGGTCTGACACTGCAGTCTCCTACCTGTGTGTCCTCATCTCCTTCGCCTCTGATTTCCAATAATTTAGGGTGTGTCAATTTTAGTAAAGTCAACAATTCAAAAACTACTAATGCTCAAATGATGTCATATTATCTAGCAAACTTAGAATATCTTTAGTGTTTAAAAAAGCCATTTACCTACTTTATTTGACCATAAAGGTTTGAAATATAACCTAAATATGACTGTAGCATCGTATATCAATGTGCCATTGATATGTGTGGTCAACTTTGTTATTTTTGGTATGCAGTATGGTTTCTAAGTTTCACATGGTCACAAATGCTGGAGTTTGATTGTGAATGCATGAGTGGAGGAGGCAGGGAGGAGAGAGGAGGACGAAGACTTCATACCAGACTGAGTCTGGTATGAAGTCTTCGTCCTCCTTCGTCCTGGTCAAATATAAGTAGGTAAATGGCTTTTTTAAACAACACTAAAGATATTTCTAAGTTTGCTAGATAATATGACATCATTTGAGCATTAGTAGTGTTTGAATTGTTGACTTTACTAAAATTGACACACCCTAAATTACTGGAAATCAAAGGTGAAGGAGATGAGGACACACAGGTAGGAGACTGCAGTGTCAGACCCAGGAAGACTCCTGACATCAACCCAGATGCCACCAAACTCTCGGAGCTTATTGACTGGAACTCTGGCGGGACTGACCCTCCTCTCACCTGCTCCCTCACCACTGCTGCAATCAAGGAGTTTCTGGATAGACGAATGGAAGTTCCTGCATGGCCCACACACACACAATCAGTAGAGAGGTGTGTAAGGATGACAACTGAAGAAGCACATGTTTACTCACAAGAGAGAAGGGAGGCGTACATCAGTGGCCAGGTGGCCAGTAGGGAGCTCATGTCCAGGAACAAGAGCAAGGCAGACATGGCATCCTTGGCAAAATTCAAGAAACCTATCTATATTTCTAAGTTTTAATATTGAAATACAATCAAAATGTCTTTAATTGTATGTAATGTATGTAAAATGTAGTTATATATTTTAAAGCCATATTTCGATTTAGTACATAAAAATGCATCATTTGGTCACTAGTAGTTTTTTGAATTGTTGACTTTACTAAAATTGACACACCCTAGTGGGAGGGGAACTTTCACCACGTTATCTGGATATATATATTGATAATGTATAGAGAATATTTAAGATAACACCTTCTGTCCAGGAATCCGTTTAATTAATATAATTATTATAAAGGTATATAAAACTGGATGATATTGATTAGGATTAGGCTAAACATAAGCAAACCCCATAATAAAGTTATAACTAAAAACGTTCATTATTACTAAACACACTTTTTCACCAGTGTAAAAATTTCGAAAAAATTATAAAAATTTTGTGGGTAAATAATTTGATGTCGCTTACTTTATTTGCACTTATAATTGCAAAAATGCATAAATTTTAGATTCAACAGTGTAAATATCATTAGATGGTATCATTGTTATATATTTTCGGTAGATTTTCCGTATTGTTTTCTAATTTTGGTGGATTCTTATATTTTCTCAAAGAATTTCTGATTTTTCGTATCAACTCGTAATTCCGGTAAAATCCAATATTTCGGTAGAGGTGGTAACACTGTACTGCAACTCTAACATACCGGCGGCACCGAACGGAACAGCTGCTGCCAACTAGACTCGTCTTAAACACATTACAAACTAGTTCAGTCCCAAAGATCAGAGTTCAGACTGTATTTTGGTATTAATTTTTGTCGATAATGATAACTGAATTTTATTCCTGTGCATTTCATGTATATCTCTGCTTATAATAAAAAGTTTCATACGAGTACATATAATAGCAATATTATATACATATTATGGACGATGGGGGGGCACGTGTCCGAGTGCTCCCCTCCTGCGGGCTCTACTGCTACATTCGCACGGGTCAAACATGAAAATCACGGTATCATTATTTCAGATTTTAAAAATGAATTCGGGATAATTTTCGAAAAGATATTGGAACCTTACAATATGTAAAAAGTATTACGTCATACTTCTTCCCATTATAATATATATATATATATATATATATATATATATACAAACTGACGAAAATTAGTCGAAAACGGATACTGATTCAGATATTCTTTGAACAAAGATAACACAAACCAGTATTGCTTTCAGCGGTGATGAACTCCGTACGGAAGCCTCGTCAGTACATTGACCTCCTGATGGCTTGGCAATGCTGTCGCGAGCTTCTCGTACCCTGAAGTGGGCGTATGGGCGGAATGATGTCTGCGTGAAAATGTTGAACTTTTCATCTTACCTCCACTTAAATTATAATTACGAATGTCTTAAGCGTTGATATACGAGTGTATATATATATGTATATATATATATATATATACACGCACCTTTCCTTTCGACCTTTCAAAGGGTCCGTGGATGATTCCTCATTTTACAAGGGTCAAGTTTGTCGCCCCTCCTCTCGAGTTGGCCTGGTAAAGTAGTGAGTTGGTTTCTTGTACTCTCCACCTCACATTAGCCAGGTACGCCCGGCTCATCGAGGATTGTTCTGAGCCAGGCGTCTAATCTTTTGAAGATGTCTACTGCAACACCATTCGTGTTCCTTAGGTCTTTGGGCAGCTGAATAAACAGTTTTGGTCCTCTCACAACAAAACTATTTTCTTTCAGGGTTAAGGATGTTCCCTGTCTCGCCTTTAATTTGGAAACACGACACAGTCTTCCCTTTCTACTTTCCACTGTTGTTTGGGGAGTTATAGGGTTCAGAGTAAGATTAGGGACTAGTTTCTCCATTATTTTCCAAGTATAAATAATGGTGTATCTCTCTCTTCTCCTTTCCAGTGAATATAGGTCTAGTTCGCGTAACCTTTCCCAGTAATTTAGTTCTTTGCACCACTTGATCTTGGCTAAGCTTCTCTGAATCCCTTCTAGCTGTCTAATGTCCTCTTTTTTTATATGGCGATGTTAGGACCGAGCAGTATTCCAATTTGGGTATGATCAGGGTTTTCAGTAGGGGAATCATTACATTCCTATGCCTTCGTTTAAAGGTTCTTAATATCTGCCCAGTTATTCTCTTTGCTCTGTTTACTGCTATCTTATTTGTGTTTCAAATTTCGCATCATCAGTCATTACAACCCCTAAATCTTTTGCTCTAGAATTTCTCTGAATTTCTTGTTTCCTTCTCTTTTTCCGTACCGTAACAGCTGAAATTTCTCAGTTTTAAACTTCATATTGTTGTCTTCTGTCCGCTTGTATATTCTGTTTATATCGGTTTGTAGAGATCGTATATCTTGTGGGTTTCTTATTTTTCTACTGATCTTTGTGTCATCGCCAAAGGATGTTACTGTGCTGCCTCTGGTAACGTCCTCATCTATGTCAGTTAGCATGATTATGAAGAGTAGTGGAGCTAATACTGTTCCTTGTGGTACTGAGCTGAGGATCTCTGATTCTGTTGATGATACTTCTTGTACTGTAACGACTTACCGCCGCTCACTAAGGAAATTATATATCCATTTCCCTACTTTTCCTGTTATTCCCATGCATTTCAGTTTGTCTTATGATTCCATGGTCACACTTGTCGAATGCTTTGGCAAAGTCTGTGTATAGTATATCATAGTTTTCATTACTTTCAAGTGCATCAAAAAAATGTTGTAATGTTCCATTAGTTGTGAAAGACATGATCTGCCTGATCGAAACCCATGTTGGTTATCATTGAATTTTTTCTGAGTTTTCAGAAAGTCATAGATTTTCTGTCTGACTATTCTTTCAAATATGTTAGTGAGATGAGATGTAAGCGACACTGGCCTATAGTTTTTGGCCTCAGGATCGATCTCCTCCTTTATATATTGTGACTATGTTCGCGCTCTTCAGGATGCCCGGTATTTCTCCCGTGTCTAGTGATCGTCTCCATATCCAATATAGGGGCTCATCGATTGCATTCTTGCAGTTTTTGATCAGTGTGGCATTCCATTTATCCGGTCCTGCCGCTGAGTGTGTTTTTAGTTTCCCTATGGCTTGTGTAATATCATCCGTCGTAAACTCGAAGTCCGTTATACTTTCCCCCTTGTAGTTCTTCTTCAAAGAACGTGTTGCTATCGCATATCAATTTGTCAGTTCTTGGGATACTGAAAGATGATTCGTACTGAGCTCTTAATATTTCAGATACTTCTGTTAGATCATCAGATAAAGCACTGTTCTCGTTTTTTAAAGGTCCGATCGTCGCATGGTTTTTCGACTTTCTTTGAGTTAGCCTTTATCGCTTCTATAGCGCCGTCTTCTTTTTCTGTATGCTTCTCAATTAGTTCCTGTATGACGTCATCGATACTTTGCAGTTTATCATTTAATATTTTTCTGATGTTATCTTTACAGTTACTTAATTTTGCAGTCACTCTTTTTCTCTTTCGGAGCAATGCCCTCTTTTGTCTGTCGAACCTGCTTCTCTTTCCTCTTTGTTGTATTTTTGGGACATGTTTTTCCACAATTTCTAACGTCTTCTCCTCTAAAGTCATTAGCATCTCCTCCGTTGTCTTGGCCTCGAAAGTGGTTTTCCAATCTATTACTTCCATGCTGGATGTAACATCTTCCCAGTTTATAGTTTTGGAGTGAAAATAGTCTATATATATATATATATATATATATATATACAGTAAATGTGTGTGTGTGTGTGTGGTGTGTGTGTGTGTGTGTGTGTGTTAGCATCACTGACAACATACGAATCCATCGGCCCGGGTTCGATTCTTGGCGAAGGCAGCTGGCGCATAGCTCATACCAAGTTGTTCATCCTATCGTTCTTTGGTTGTTAAATGGTAAGTGTGTGCGGGAAATCGAAAAACTCGATTCGGGTCGATTCGGCAAAAGAATCGAAACCTGACCCAAATCAGCGCGCAGTGAATCGAGAATTTCGATTCGGCCTGTTCCGACTTAGTTTATGTTATCTGGTAAGTATGCCAGACATATTATGTGATTAAACGTGTTATACTTTCATTAAGTAAATAGTTATTTTGTTGTTTCTTATATGTTATGCATTAAAAATGTTACATTTTCATTCAAAAATAGTTTATTACAAATCTGGGGCCATTTTCTGTCTATCCTGGTTTGAGAGGAGTGAAACTGTCAGTCTCTTTTGAAGGTTCAGAAAAAGTTTGAGGGATTTTATTGATGAAACAAAAATAATCGAGAATCGAATCGAGAATCGAAATTAAGTGGCCGAATCGAATCGAAATGGAAAGTCCAGAATCGCACATCCTTATTAAATGGGTACCATAAAGATACCCCAAATGAAGCGGGATGCTGAAGAAGAATCGAACACAGCTCGATAAAAAAAAATGTGTATATATATATATATATATATATATATATATATATATATATATATATGCACATTGGTGGTGTAGTGGTAAGTAGTCGCTGATTACTAATTCACCGACCAGGGCCAACTGATACGGGTCATTGCGGTAACACCCTGATTATTATTACCAGCACTATCAGGAGTCGAACCCCCGATCTCAGTGCCTTCACTTCGCTTATAGGGAAACGGTGTTATGCCCACTGAACTACGACCGACGGTGTTATGCCCACTGAACTACGACCGCCGATATTTATGTATAAATACCCAGCCCGCTTTTCGAACGAACCATTAAAAACAAGTTGGCCTCTGTTATTCCCTGAAAATGGTACTAGACGTTTGGTTATGCACAGAGATGGCCAAAAGTCGCGACTGGATCGTAGAGAATGGTTGATAAAAGAATGAGCTTTAACTTTTGAAACATTTTATTTAAACTAAAACCAAGAAAAATCATTACAAATGAAATTGAAACTAAATAAAAAGATATCTTGCTGCATATACGTCCAATTGGTCTGTATGGATACCGTCGTGATCAACGCATAATTGCATTCGAGCACCGAACGAGCGCTAACATCCGTATATTTCTGCGGTCTCCCACATCGTTTGGCATCTAAAATAGATCCGGTTGCAGTGGCGGCGGAACGTCATCGCGCAAAGAGGGAGGGGCAAGTAGGAATGATTAGCATACTACTAGACTACAGTACATTCATTAAATTGTGTGAACATGTTAAAGTGTTACAGTTACGAACTTACAATTTACGAAATATGTTACATAGCCCAAACACAAAGTAAATGTTTACTTACTTTTTACTTTGGAAAACTTGTTTTTCAGAGTTTAAAATATGCAAATATCTTCGCTGGTAAGGGGGAGGGCCTGGCCCTCCCTCTTTCAATTTAAGAGGGGGCCGCCGGTCCCCAGGCTACCCCCCTCCCCCGTTCCGCCATGTCTGGTTGTGAATGTTTTTTCTCCAGTTTATGTAAATTTGCCACAGTTGGAGCTTCTTTGTTAAAACGCAGTGGAAAGTACTCTCTTATATCATTATAAGTTTTACCAGTAGGTTCTTTTTCATGAACTCAAACACTTATAACAAAACGCTCCTCGATTATAAAAGAACTTGTATCCACCTAACCAATCGTTAGGTCAACTGTACGCCCTTGACGACTGGTTAGGTTAGGTCGTGATATTTTCGTTAGTAAGCCTTATAAAGCTAACTAAAGGCTGAGGGCCCTGATCTTCAGGTGATCCAACATTTCAGATTAGACTTTACAACTGTTTAAAAAATTGGGACAATTTAGACATTTCAACTGACTTACTGAAATGTCTAATGCATTAGACATTTCAAAATTTCCAAAATTGGGACAATGAAACGCCTAATAAAACGTCTGCTTCTATTTACAATGTTTGCATGGAGCCCCTAAGAAAATATGTTTAGGGATTCACAGGGGTGAAGACCCCTTCATACATACGGTAAGTACGGTTAGTCAGTTTAGCTGAACTGAAAATAGGTTTGGTTAATATTTTACGTAGGAAGTCGTTATCGTACTAAAACGTACTGTTCAGGTGTCTACAGAGTGCTCAGACGACGCTGACCTGTTAATCTGATGGTTTCAGGATCGAACCCGGGATTGAAATTTGTGCCTGCGAGTTTCAGCGATTAAACCTTTCACGACCAGGGGTTCACTTCGCTTTTTTATTCTAGCTTATGCCAGACGATTTTATATAGTTCTTAGTATCGATTACTGGTAGACATTAAGGAACGAATATGGTTTCTCTGAGTCTTCTGTCTTCGATTCTACGTTAAGCTGCAGGTGATATAGGCAAGGTGCTTCTACTGTGGAGACAAACATTTACTTTGTAAATGCGAATATTTACACACACACACATATATATATATATATTTGTGTATTGCACGAGTGTATGCATATAAAAATTGAATGTGTGTATATATACGTGTGTACGTACAGTTTGGGAAAAAAGTTCTCCTAAACCATAAAAACTGACTAATGTTTTTGAAATATTATTAGTATCCCCAGAATAACTAAAATATCCAAAGAAAAGCAAAATATTGCCTTTTTTTTAGGCTTTTCACATTTTTAAGTTTCCAGCCGATTTTTTTTTTCCTTGAAACTGTACATAGAATTTAATGATATATAAAGTAAGGATACGCCACGCATAGCTGGAAATTTATTTAGCGAGGGTGAGAAAATCCCCCTCAAAATACATCCCCAGATAAATATTAAACATTTTGCTCAGCAAAGAAATGAAAATAGAAATCTTATAGCTAATCTTCATATATATATATATATATAAGTATATTTTTAAATTTATGCGTTTATAACACACACACATATATATATATATATATATATATATATATAATATAGATACATATTTGAATACTGAAGACAAAATGTATGTATAATATATTTCAGTTACATAAAAAGTAAAGGTTCTTTGTTTAAAAGAGAAAAACCTAAAAAAGTCGCATATTGGAGAGTTTATATTCGTATAAATAAAAAGGAATCAGCCAAAGTTGCCGAACTCACAGAAGACACAGAGGGACATTTTGACGAAGATTCTTGTCAAAATAAAGTCGAAAACGCATCGATTGCTATTCCTTGTGGGTGGTAAATTCTGTCCGTCTAAGTTGTGTCCAAATTCTAAGGTCTTCCTAAGGTCTTTCTAAGGTCTTTGTAAGGTCTTTTTTTTTTTGTAAGTTCTTCTAGCGTGTCATCCGCGGTCACTTCAGTTCTATTTCCTATCTACATATGTCATTCGAACGACTTCTTTTGTGTCTCTTCGTACAGACATCTCGAAGAGTGTCCGGCGGATTCATTGTGTATTGCTTTTCGTGGCGTTCTCGCAGTATTGTTCGAGGATAGTTGATTGGTTGTTGTTGTGGTTGTAGTTGGTTTGGGGGGGGAGGGAGGGAAACCTAATAATGAAAAAATTACATTTAAATGAATTGGTCGTGGAATCAATACACTGACGAATATAGTAGTTCATGATTTATATTATTATGTATAGTTGTGCGTGTATGTGTGTGTATATACATGTATGTATGTATGAATAAATATGTATTTCGCTACTCTCTTTCTCTTACAGAAGAATTTATACGGAAAGATTTATCGAATGTATAATGACAAAAAGACTATAACTTATCGAAGAATGGATTAAAGTTGCGTAAAGATAGAAATGTGAGATAATCCATTCGCGTTATTTAATAACCAGAATTAAGAATAATCGATCGATATGCAAATTAGAGAATATCGCCTCCCGTTTATAGCTACTTGTTTATGAGTTAATTACTCTCTCTAATTTCGCACTTTCTACTTCAAGAGGAAAACCATTTTTCCGCACTTAAGTATTTGATAACACGCTGTAAATATTATCTCTCCGCTGAGGATAATCTTATATTCTTTCTTCTTCTCGCTGTAATAGCTTAAATCCAGCATTCCTACAATAAGATACGAGCTGCGAGGCATGAATGAGGAAGGCTGTTCTTGATCAGTCTCATTTTGAAGCCAAAACGCCGCAATAAACAACGGAGTTAACTCGAGTCTCTGTGATTATATCATTATTTGTATGGCTGCTCTAAGTCGATGATCGCCGCTGACTGATTTAATTTCAGATACGTTCTTCGAATTGTTATTAAAAAATTGAGCGTGCATTATTTATTCCATAATAATAAAAAAAAAAACATATAAGCAAAAACCTAACCGACAATCTATAATATCTCGTACTCAATATATTTACTCTATTGGAATCAAGCATGTTATTATCTAATACACGAAATCACCTGTTTAATATAACGCGTTTACAAATAAATTTACATACAAAATATAGTACAGTGCGTTAAATGCAACTTGATTTCTTATCAATATTTTGTTCCAAAACTATAAATATTAAATATGTATAATGTAATCTTGTATATATATATATACACACACATATACGTATACATACATACTCTCAAATCCTATTTAGCATAAAGCGTAAAAACCATTATACAAATTCTCAATGCGAATGAATACCGTATTTATACCCTGCAAACACTGCAGTTTACGGTCATCTTCGAATATTAAAAACGAAAATTGACGTGAATGATACAACCTCTTTCTTATACCTGCTGTCAGGGATGTTAATTAAATTATAAATAAGGTAATATAAAGTTATATACACTCTTACGAATAAATTATACCCTTATGCGCTCCTTCTTACATGAGTATTAATTTTAATTTCACTCACTTTGTAATCTCGTCAGCGAGTCCTACCGTAACTCTTTTATTTCCTAACGAGTCCTACCGTAACTCTTTTATTTCCTAATTACACCCGAAATTGCTTCGGTCTTCCTCCCACAGAGACGCTATATAAAATATCTGATTAAAATGTACGTAGATTAATTGTAATTTAATGGCTGGCTTCTATAAGGCAATTATGCACGTTTTCTATAGTCCAAATTAACCTCTAATTACTCATTCGGACGTTAAGACGTAATTAAGATTATTATGTTGTAATGCTCAGGCGACTTCAAACGTAATTAACAAAGTTATCTTAAGAAACCTTCATTTCTAACAACTAATGAATGGTACGCTATTCGGAAGGTTATAAATATTTATTACAGAAACTGTGATGTAAAATTACAATGAAATACGTATGAAAAAGATTTCCTGGAGAGATTTATATAGATTCAATTTGAGATACAGTGACAACTCATTAAATATTGTGTATAGATGTAATGATCGCAATGCGTAATTACGATTACAGCTGCAATGGGTAATGGATATATTACAGTTATGCAACCATAAAATTCAAATAATATATTTTTATGTAGTCTCCATTCCATGAATTTAAATGAGGTTGTGAACTATACACATCACATATTAATACCTATATAAATATGGTACAGACGAACTCCTCGGTAAGACCAGAAAATATTTAGCAGTTATGTAAAAAAAGCTCATTCGATCTAATGAATGACATGAATTTTAAAATTTTACAGTACATACTGTTCAAAGTTGCCTTTCCAAAAATGTAAAAAAATTTACTGTTTTGTCGAAGTACTGTACATTGCTCATAATTAATATCTTCCATAATTTCATATTTTAAGATAATACCAAAGAAAATATTTTCTTTAAATTCCCAAAACAATGAACGAGCATTGTACTTACTAAAGATCCAGTAAAACGCTCTACAATGACTTAAATGTTAAAATATCCCCACCCGCATTTGCGCAAAAGTTAAACGCATCCGGACTTAAAACTTTGCAACCAATAATACTTTTATGGTTTCTAAGAAGCAAAATGGGATCGCTTTGTGTGGCACATACTGAATGAGAATTGTGTTTCTTCTACACAACTATAAGATTACTGCTACTGCTACTGTTGCTAATACTACTACTACTATTACTATTGCTACTAATACTAATATTACTATCGCTACAAATACTAATACTAGTAATAAAACCAACACCAATAACAACAACAACAAAAAAATGATTACCGTATTTCCCGTTCCTCGCCGTAAAAACGAAACCGCTAAAATAAACACCAATAAAGTTGGCGCTCCAAAATATTTTAAAAATTCATTCGCCGATTCGAGTGTTCCTCAAGTAGGAATCGACGTTGAATTTTGACTATTTGCTCCTTCCCGTTTCGCGAGCCTTGTTTACCTCATCTCTATTTAAATATGAGACGAAATAACCCTAAACAAAAAAAAAAAGCCATGTTTGAACACTCGTAAATTCCATCCTTAAAAGGATTTCGAGAGAAATATTCTCAAATGTTTTCCTTTTCCAGACAAAATTATTTATTTTCACACTAAGATATTTATTTATGTATATTTTTTATTATTATATTATTATTATCATTATTATTATTATTATTATTATTAATATTATATATATATTTTTTCCTCATAATGATTATTTTACTTATGTAATTTTATTTGTAAATAAACGTTTAGGTAAATTGATTGATGCATGGATTTTGTAGCATCTGCGTCTATTATATATATATATATATATATATATTATATATACTGTATATATAAAACTTTAGTTAAACATTTGTTTTTATTTTGTAGTGTGTATATATTTTTGCATTTTCAATCAAAAAAATGAGGAATTAAAACACACACACACACACCACACACACACACACACACACACACATATATATATATATACATATATATATATATATATATATATATATATATATATACACACATTTCAACTGCAAAGAACACGCAGTATAATTAACGTAAAGAACGACGCTTTGTATAGGAGAGCATTCCGCGCAAGATGAGGAGGGAGAACGAACAAATGAAAAAAATGAGGTAACCACCCGGGAATCGAACCCGGGATCTTCCGATTGCCGGTCAGATATGATATACCGGATATATATACCGGGTTGCCCAGAAAAAAGTAAGCTATTGCTTTTATCAACTATTATATTTACTATTGTCAAGATTGCTTAACTTTTATAGCGATTTAAATAAATAATTTGCTTTTATATGTAGCACTTCTATATGTCTTTATAATATTTGTTTTAATATACTCTATTTATCTTTGTTGCAGATTTTTCAAAAATAAAACTGAAATAAAATTTGAAAGCAATAGCTTACTTTTTCTGGGCAACCCGGTATATATACAGAAAAGGAGAGAGAGAGAGGGGGGGGGGGAAGAAGAAGAAGAGGAAGAAGAAGAAAAATAGGGTTATTTTTCCAAGTAACACGTGAATTAAATGAAAGTGATGCCCCTTCAAAAGGTGTCTCATCAATTACTTTTTGGGTAAATAGAGGCCAGTCCTTAAATTAAACATTCTTCTTTGCATTCCGTAAATCCAGTCCACGCTCGCAAATAAAATGTCGGTCCTCAATGAAAAGAAGTACAAGAAGGTTTTCTCTTTTTTCTTTTGATGTTGTTGTTGTTGTTGTCGTTTTTTACGAAGTAACGTGGTGTATCAGATCTGATGCATGAGTACGAGAGGATCTCATCAAGGGAGGATAACAACCTATGAATGGTTGTAAGAAACGGTACTCCTCTCCTGAAAGTAATAATTAAAAAGTGATTATAAAATTTGTTCCTAAAGCATCTAGGCAAGTTGAATTCTCGTATAGGGTACAAATGCTTCGCGAACGTGGGGTCATGTTAATTCCAAAACAGTTGAAGCATATGATGGTGATGTTTTTATGGGTTTCGCGCCAAGGAAGGACTTCTATTTTACTTTCCATTCGTTCTGATTCGTCTAGCTATGATCTCATTTACATTTGTATAACAGTAATTACTCTAATTCTGCATCATGGCGCACCTACTCTCTCCCAGTCTCATCCACGTCTACTTAGTTTTAATTTAACTTTCAGATGTTTTATCTCGCCAACGGAACGCTAATCTCCTCAAATTTTATGTTATGACCTAATTAATTAGGTATATATGTTTGACTCCTCTGAAACTAAAACATCATAACCGAGACAATACGAGGTGGTATTTTCAAATTTAATTATAAAGTCTGCAAACTAAATGGCCAATAATATTTCAGTGTTAGAATGTTAACGAAGATTTCTTGACTTGCTACATTAGCATGTTTATGCTAACGGTGCTGCAGGAAAATTGAGCTTTTGTTCAAAATGAATAAGATAATTTTATGGTAAATACAGTTCAGCCTCACCGACACAACGAAAACCTGGACCACAATTATACCTATCCACCATGCAAAGTTAGAATAATACAAGCATAAATGCACGTTGACATTACTGACGGCACTGATAAATGTCAGAGTTGCGTATTACTGTAGCTTACATTCTTCATTTAATTTCAGTATAGGTATGAGACGCTCAACGCATCTGAATATTCTACTTAATTCTAAAGCATCACTTATGATAGCTCCTGCACTTGCGGGTGATCAATAGCTATTTTTAGTTTGACCGACAACATGTAACAGTTCTAAAGTTATCAGCTTCGTTTTTGACTAAAGGAATAATGTTAAAGAATAAAGTCTCGTAATGTTTCCTGCATTGCATAAAAAAGGAAAAAAATATATCAAAAGATCGAAAAGTCCTCCAAATTTCCTTATAAAGAAGTAAAAAGGAAAGGATACGAATGTGTAAACCAATCAGAGGCTCAAACACCATTATTATTCACCTTTATCACGTGAACATATGCTAATTTAACAGTTCAAAGCTATTTATGGGAAACATTTATGTTAGGCACCGATCCCTCCCAGCGCCAAATATAAATTATATTCTTAAAATTATTTTTAATGGCACTTAATGTCATGAGCAGCTAATAAGTAATTATCTGGCACTGCCCTATTCCGCAAACCAGAAGAAGAAATACTGTACATCGTTCTTGCTTGGAGCCCTTCTCGCAAAAGGTCTCTAAAAATTGCGTTAATAATAATTAGAATAGCCATACCCATGCCCATTTGGGTATATGTATGGCTATAGAAGAGCATTCTTAAATTAATTAAGATTCTTAAATTAATTTATTCTTAAATTAATTCTTCATTTCATTCTTAAATTCTATTAATTCTTAAATTAATTCTTCATTTCATTCTTAAAGTCTATTAATTCTTAAATTAATAGAAAAGCATTCTTAAATTAACCTAATCTGACAGAATCTAATTAAGCTTAATCTAACCTAACCTATGATAACTTAGTCTTACTTAATCTAACCCCAAATAACTTGTCAAATAAATGTCAGCTGTTCGAGAGAATGAACATAGTCCTTTCTAAGCCAAGTTTACCACCCCCAAAACACACACTGAGCCAGCGTCCGTAGTTCAATGAAGTGAAGACATTGTGGTCGGGTGTTCGACTCCCGATGGTGCTGGTTTACCCTTTCGTTTACGAATATTTTTCTTTAAACCAAAAAGTATGTATTGGATTATTGTATTTCAAAACTAAACATTTTAGTAATTAATCGCTTAAATCACAAACATTTTGGGGTTCTTTTCTGACAACAAAACTAAACCGATATTAAACATCTAGAAGCGTTTGTAGAAAAGTTGTATCCTAGTACAGGATGAGCGAAAAGTCCCTGTGCAGTGTGCATCTGTCCACTTCCAACACAGTGCAGGTACAGGTTCACTACACTTCTTGCAGGTGCACAGGGACTTTTCGCTCACCCTACAATACATTATTATTTCTTATGGGATCTCAGTGTCCCACTGTGACTGAAAGGGTTAATAATAATAATCCAGGTGTGCGCAATGGGCCGCATTTGGCTGGCGTGAGTGATGTGCCAGTTTCTGGCCCTCGATCCCGGGTGATTGTATTATTAACTCACCTTAAAAATGTATGCTTTGTCGCCCTATTCTTAAAGTTCCTCAAATTTTTAACTCCTCAAATATATGTTACATTTTCAAACCGTGGATGTAAGTGTCATTACTGTAAGTTGACATATTAAAACATTATATTTAATATTCACCATTCTATACTATCTCAATTTACCGTATTTCCAGGCGTATAACGCGCACTTTTTTTCCCCCCAAAATACTCCAAAAATCACCCTTCGTTAAAATTAACTCGTTAAAATTGTACATGTGAAGTAAGGTAGGAGGTATATATTTTCCTAAATTTTTATTTTCCTAAATTTTCTCTTCAAAATAATTTTCTCTTCAAAATTAGGGTGCGCGTTATACGCCGGGAAATATGGTATATGTATGTCTGTCTGTCTGTCTCTCTCCCTCTGTCTCTCTCTCTCTCTCTCCATATGCATACATATATATATATACACGTTTATAATATAAAGGTCATGTTAAATATCATATCAAATATAAATACAAGCATAAAATGAACCAACATTTTGATGGCATACTCTTTAATCTAATAAAAGATAGAGGTGGAGCATAACTGATTTTCAAATACTGAACGAGACTTATCCCATGAAGGAATCAATTAAGAAAGATACGATTGTTCAGTTTACAAATGGATTAACTCATTTTGAAATATCGAGAGAAAAAATTATAACATTCATTTGTTAAGTTTTAACATGTTAAAAAAAACGGTTCAAGCTTTGAACTTTTTCTTGTATGATGTAAATTCATATATAAATATAGATATACAATAGATATAAAAATGTGTAGATGAATAGATATAAAAGGCAGTCTCATTAGAAGCAAATATTATATATATATATATATATATATATATATATTGGGGAGATATGGAAACGTATATTGTTTAATTTAAATATATATATATGTATGTATATGGTAATTTGATTTGCATAGAAAGTTAGTAAGTATATCCTAAGCAGATAAAGAATCAAAATGCATCTAAATCGGTGTTTATAAATAATCAATTTTGCAAACTAAAATATACTACTGTAAACCTATTTCTTGTTTTTAAAAGGATGTTCGTATTGAAGATATCATAAAAAAATCTTTTTTTTTTACAATGTCTGACGAGGGACAAAGAAGGAGATGGATGGACTACAGTTTGTAATAATCATTTTATTTCATCATTCATCTACGTATAATATGTAGTAAATTGATTTCGTGGACTTTCAATACAAGAAGTTTCTCGAGTTGACCCAGATTGGCCAAATATTGTCATTGTATTTGAAAGGACAAGATTGTCGCAATTGTCTTGAGTTATTTATTACGACAGTTACGCGTCTTTGAGACGAGTCTTCCGATGCTCGTAAGATAGTGGAATACAGACCTCCCTCCTTGCAGGAGGAAGGGTACAGATAACGAAATATTCGAAAGAGAGAGAGAGAGAGATAGAGAGAGAGAGAGAGAGAGAGAGAGAGAGAGAGAGAGAGAGGTTGATTGACATAGGGGAAGATAATTTAGTTTAGAAAATTTAGTTTATAAACCCTCTCTCTCTCTCTCTCTCTCTCTCTCTCTCTCTCTCTCTCTTAAGGAAAAATAAAAATCACAACTTAAGTAAATAAAAATATTTATATATGAGAAAATACACAACTTTTGATGATGGTCGAAGATGACATAGTAGATGACCAGAGGATTGGTCGAAAGCTTGAAGATAGTTCCTCTCCATATATGAATGGATCATGGCTACAGTAATACTTATGCACTATTTCAGGCAGAGGGATGCTGTTCTCTGTTCGGGAGGAATGCAACAGAGAAGTGGGGATGCAACATTCCTAACTTACCCCATCCAACAAACGACAGTTTTCTTTCTTATGAAGATAAACAAGGTTGATCAGCTTCTCCTTTTATATACATACATATATATATATATATATATGTGTGTGTGTGTGTGTGTGTGTGTGTGTGTCCATAATTAAGAGAATTTATTATCTATATTTATACTTCAAATTTCAAATTGGCTATTATACATACAATTAACACAAGTCAAAGTGCCAAATTGACTTTCTATGCTTTCTATGTTAAAGTTCAAAATATAGTAAAACTACTGTACATACTAGGACGCTCTCTCTCTCTCTCTCTCTCTCTCTCTCTCTCTCTCTCTCTCTCTCTCTCTATATATATATATATATATATATATATATATATATATATATATATATAAATGTGTCTTCTTTCGAAAAAATATAATTAAATAAATTTAACGAATCCACCCAAAACAGCTCCAAAGAATTGAAGATTCCTGAAGCATGTCCAATGCTAATATATTTCATTATTATTTTGTATAGTCTCTTTTATCTGGTTTGTTTACATTAGAATCGCAGAAAAGGCATTCAATCCCATTGGCTGGGACCGCAAACTCTTTGAAATAGAGGCTGGAGAGAACCCAGTCGAATACTGGAAGCTTTGTTCTGAATAAAATAGAAGATTTGTATCCAGCTGGGACGAACATACGAGTGTCTTTCTCAACAGTAGCCTCATCTTAAAAGCATCATTGAAAACAGATAGTCGAGTGTTAAAAAACCTCACAACACTACAAATTTATGATGCATACAATATATAATATATATATATATATATATATATATATATATATATATATATATATATATATATATATATACGTTGAAAGAGAGAGAGAGAGAGAGAGAGAGAGAGAGAGAGAGAGAGAGAGAGAGTTTTCAAAATATAAACTCTAACAATGCCTTCTCATGTTCTGATTAACAAGTCATATATATATATATATATATTATATATATATATATATATATATATATAAAGGGTGATCCAGAGAAATGGGACCCAAAGAAACCCCTGTAACTCTTAAAGTATAAGTCCTTTATAAAATCATACGCATCATTCGAAAGAGGATAGTTACAAGTTTGTACAGGATTGCATAGGTTTTCACAATACAAGACAAGATAAGATACAAAACAAAATAAAAGTGTTAGTTAAAACTAACCCTTCAAGATGACTGCATGGACTGTGGAACAGCTGCGTTTCATAACTGAGCAATATTATGAGCATGGAAGAAGTGTAGTTTCAGCTCAAAGATCTTTCAAGACAAATTTTCAGATGTCAAAATCACCTTCTAAGAAAGTAATCCGTCGTGTGTCAGAAATTTTTCCCTAACTGCCAGCATTGGAAAAAGAAAACCAACTGGAAGAGTGCGCACAGCAAGGATGGACGAGATCATTAACAGAACTCATGAAATTGTACAGGATAATCCTAACATAAGCATCAGACGTGCTTCTCAGCTGTTAGGAGTTGGATATGGAACAACACACCGTATATTCAAGCAAAATTTAATGCTCTTTCCATATAAAATTCAAACAGTGCAACAACTAAACGATGGAGATTTCGCACGAAGACGACAATTCTGTCAATGGATCCAACAGAAGGTAAATGACACCACCAATTTTCTAGCAACTTCGATTATGTCAGACGAAGCCCATTTTCACTTGAATGGAACTGTAAACAAACAAAATTGTCGTTTCTGGGCAACAGAAAATCCATTGAATATTACCGAAGTCCCGTTGCATAGTCAGCGTGTAACTGTTTGGTGTGGTCTCACTGCATCTCAGATCATAGGGCCGTACTTTTTCGAGGATTCCACCGGAAACACGGTCACTGTAAATGGTGATCGCTACGAAAAAATGTTGACCGATTTCCTTATTCCTAAATTAAGAGATCTTTGTCAGAAAACCACTGGTTCCAACAAGACGGAGCTACTTGCCATACCACGAGGAACTGCATGGCAGTTTTGCGTCAAACGTTTCCAGGCGAGTTAATCTCAAGATTTGGAGACGTTGAATGGCCCGCAAGGTCTCCGGATTTTTCTCCCTTAGATTATTATCTCTGGGGATATTTAAAGAGTAGGGTCTACAGAAATAACCCAACGACCTTGCAAGAATTGAAGGCCGCCATCACAAATGAGATACAGGCCATACCACCGCACACTCTTGCAAAAGTGATGCAGAACTTACAAGCGAGAACACTGGAATGCTTGGCAACTAATGGAGCACATTTGAAAGGAGTCATTTTTAAAAATAAATATTTCATAATAAACTTGTAACTCTACTCTTTCGAATGATATATAGTTTTTTATGAAAGGAATTAAATATTAAGAATATTTGGCTTTTTTTTATGGGTCCCATTTATCTGGATCACCCACTATATATGACGCGTTCGGTGGAGAAGGGGCGAACGCAACATTTTCGAATTATGCCACAAAATGCAGTTAAAGTTTGTAAACTTTAAACCTTTGTATTTTTCCAGTTTATTGAAATGTTGTATGAATTTGAACATATATTTGAGTAAAATATTGTTGTGTAATATGTCGATATAATAAAACGCCAAGAAATTTTACAATATTATTTATTGATAGCTTCTGATGTTAACTGGTGTAATCCATTATATGGTCCTCTTCGTCGAATGTTGTCTTACCTGCTTCAACTGTTTCGGTTTCTTCCAGTTCCTTTAACATCTTGTATAATAGTTCACTGCAGTTGCAGGCATTAGGTCTGATAATTCTTTGAGATCTTTTATTTTTTCCTTAGTTATTGGCAGCAATTGGGAATACTTTGGTTGCAGTGTCTGCTGGGCTAGATTGAATAAACTGACACTGTAGGATTTTTTCCCTTTCTGCAGTCTGACGGGATGGCTATTATCTGGGGTTGTGCGGTATGCAGTAGATATTACGTAGCCTTCTTTGTGTTGAAAGTCAAATATTAACTTTCTTGCATCTGTAAATTTAGTAGTTGTTGATTTCCTAATGACAATGCACGTTTTTAGGACGTCAAAATCGAGAAAATCAGCCTGTTTCATTTCTACAACTAGGAAGCGCTGCGAAACGGCTGTAGTTATGGCCGTAACATAATCTTTTTTGGTGTAAAAATATTGCTGTAATTATTTTTTATATTTTGTTCAATTTGGCCAAATTGAGCATCACAGGGCATTGTCGAGTGACCAGAAAGTAGATAGATGTGTTCAATGTGAAGCAATGATGCGGAGTGAATTTCTCTGATACATTAAAACCTAAATTTTACCGTGAAAGAGTGCAGACTAACATCTAATTTTTTGCATAGGTAAAGCAAAGGTTTTAAAGGATAATTATACGACAAAAACTCATTTTTCGAATTTTGTGGCGTTCGCCCCTTCTCCACCGAACGCGTCATATACAGTATATATCAACGTAAAGAACGACGCTTGTATAGGAGAATATTCCGCGCAAGATGAGAGAGAGAGAACGAAACAAATGAAAAAATTAGGCAACCACCCGGGAATCGAACCCGGGATCTTCCGATTGCCGGTCAGATATGATAACCATTACACCATGGGCCTCACTCATTCAAATGCCGTAATTCTTCTACATACGCGCAGAAACCTATGCCCCAAGGGGGCACCTCCCGCATGCCGTAACATTATATACATTTAACTGCAAACACGCAGTATAATTAACGTAAAGAACGACGCTTGTATAGGAGAATATTCCGCGCAAGATGATAGAGAGAGAACGAAACAAATGAAAAAATGAGGTAACCACCCGGGAATCGAACCCGGGATCTTCCGATTGCCGGTCAGATATGATAACCATTACACCATGGGCCTCACTCATTCAAATACCGTAATTCTTCTACATACGCGCAGAAACCAATGCCCCAAGGGGCACCTCCCGCATGCCGTAACATTACATACATTTAACTGCAAACAAGCATTTGAATGAGTGAGGCCCATGGTGTAATGGTTATCATATCTGACCGGCAATCGGAAGATCCCGGGTTCGATTCCCGGGTGGTTACCATTTTTTCATTTGTTTCGTTCTCTCTCTCTCATCTTGCGCGGAATATTCTCCTATACAAGCGTCGTTCTTTACGTTAATTATACTGCGTGTTTGCAGTTATATATATATATATATATATATAATATATATATATACATATATATATATAATACTGTAGTGGTGGACCGGATGTCAGTTTTTCAACTTCTGCGGATGCGGATCTTTAATTTCAATATCCGCGGATGCGGATATTTAGTTAATCTATCAATATAATATAGAATTATGAATATATGACATAATTTTTTTCAAATTTCGTGATATTACTGTTATGGCAAACAATGCATAAGAATTAAAATTAATATTAATATTTTCATTATGATAAAAATAATAACTTTCTCAAGAGTTTCAGCCACAGAAAATTCAATGAAACAAGTTTCATTCAATTTTCTGTGTTACCAGCTATTTATATTTTGAGGTTTATATATTTGTTTGTTCATTAATAATTAATTAATACTTTACATGAACTGTGCATGACTGGGCCTTATAAGCTACTTTATAAGCTAATTTAATTATAAATTACATAATTTATTAGAGGTAATATCCGCATAACATCCGCAGTCAGAAGTGCGGATGCGGATGTTAAAAATGATGCGGATGCGGATATCCGGTTCACCACTAATATATAGTTATTCATATATTCTGTCCCAAAGGTATTTATACTCTAAATAGAAGATGTTCCGTTAGACATTTTATTGTCTCAATTTTGTGAATTTTGAAATGTCTAATGCATTAGACATTTCACAGTAATTAAAAATTTCGTTAGACATTTCAGTAATTCAATCGAAGTGTCTAAATTGTCCCAATTTTTCAACAATTGCAAAGACTAATCTTAAATGTCTAATGAATTGTCTAACAATGAAATGTCTAATGCATGAAAGTTTGAGGATTTTAAGTCTAAGTATGAGTTTAAGTTTGTATGAAAAGAATTGCTTCGCAGTAACTTTTGACTTTCAATTTATACCCATTTCTTCTTGTAACTGACTATGTGTCTCTATCAAATAACTTCCTGTAATTAGATTATCAAATTCACTTATCAGTTTTAAATACTCGAGTTAGTTCTCCTGTAAGTGGACGCTTTTCAAATAAATACATATCTAGTTCAACTAATTTTTCCTCAGATATTTTACTTCTCACTTCTGGATTCATTCTGGTTGCACTAGCCCGAACTCTTTCTAATTCATCAGTGTCTTGTATAAGCTATCTAACTTAGAGGCTGGACCTTGTGTTGGCCTACCATATCAAGAGGCCTAGTTCTAAGGCTAGGCTCAGAGTTCAGGGTTACAGGGGGTTCTTAAGTTTGAAAGAATTTACTAGCCAAGGCCAGCCAAATAAATAAAATTAAAAATGCATGAAAGACACTTGGAAGAACTTAGCCTACATGGAATAAATGAATAAATGCACAAATATAATACTTGTTTTCTCCTCCTTTCGAGATAGCTTATAAAAACAAACGCTAAATATCTGCGTTATAATTTCAAAATATTTTTAACTACAGTACGCATGCGTCTAGGTGGAAAGAATAAACACTAACGGCTAACCTATTATACAAACTAGTACAGTTCCCGTCGCTTCGCTGATGGTTAGACAGGCTAAACTACAGAAAAGAACGCAGCCGTGAAAATTTTGAGCTTCACATTGTGTCAACATTTCTGAATCTGGTATCTCCCAAAACCTCCTCACCCCCATTCATGCAACTTGGGGGCTAACCCCATCCCCCATTACCCCCACCCCTCCCCATTACCCCACCCATCCCCCATTACCCCCACCCTTCCCCTATTACTGCCCGGGATAAATTTCACAAACAGACAAACAGACAGGCTAAACTACAGAAAAGAACACAGTCATGAAAATCTTGAGCTTCACATTGCCGCCCGTAATACAATTTCTGAATTTTTTTCTCACAATTTTTTCTCACAATTTCTGAAAGACGGACGGACGGACGGACGGACGGACGGACGGCTCTCTTATTATAGTATAGAAGATTAAATATTTAATTTCTACGCCTTTATTCTATACTACAGAAAGGCAGTCCTGTCCGTCCGTATGTAGAGACCATGTATTTACTATTAAGCGATTCTCAACATAGAAATAAGTGCGCCTTGCTTTGTTTCACCTTTTACTGTAGCGCGTTAAGATTTTCATTGATGGTTTTTTTTCACTTATTAGGTCAAGAAAACTATAGAAAGGAACGTAGCAATGAAAATCTTAAGCGTCACATCCGAACCCATTGTATCAAGCTTTGTGAAGCTTAAGATTTTCATGGCTACGTTCTTTTGACCGAAAACTATTAACTCCCCAGTAATTCTGCGACCCCCAATTACTGAAGCCGAAGGCTCCAGCACCGCAATTGTAGCTAAATGGGCCCGTAGGGTCCAGTTTGCCAGTATATCTTAAACATTTAAGAACCGTTTTCAGATATTTTGAAATATCTAGTAAACGTTTCAAAATAGCTATTATTCATTTCAGAAAGCCAAGTTCATCATGAGATGTCGAGTAGACGTTTCGTATACAGAGTAGTCAGAAAAAACCTTCACAACTTTAAGAACATGTATTTCAGAAACGAACGAGTATCGAGGCAAAATAAAATCATAAGTTGAAATTACCAACGTGTACTTTTGTGTTAATATAAACATTTTTATACAATCATAAAAATCTAGAAGTGCATGATATGCTCAATCCAGCGCCCTCTCTGCCCTCGCACCCACTGCAATCTGGTGAGAAAGTTGAACACCACAGGCCACAGCTGTGATGGTGTCTTACTGGATTCGTCTCATTTCTCGCCGAATGTTAGCTTTGAGGATGTCTAGATTCCTGGGCTTTGGGTTTTTTGGGTTCCTCATTCTTAAAATAATTCCAGAGGAAGAAGTCGCACGAGTTCAGGTCTGGGCTGTGTGATGGCCATTCTCACTTCGTGCGTCGCGATAGGATCCTGTCCTGCAGCTTCATTTTTAGCCAGTCCAGCACCTCGTTGGCTGTGTGAGGAGGAGCACCATCATGCATCAACCAGAGATCGTTTTGATTGACATCATTACATCTCGGAATTGCTGGCCAGTACTTCCTTCTCAGCATCTTAAGATAAGGGGTAGCATCGGAGGAGAAGATTGTAGACACCAATCGACCAGGAAAGTACTCCAGAGGGGATGTTAGATAGAAGATAGGAAGTGCTGGAACTCCCGTTTCTCCCGTCACTGTCTACCGCGTCTCATCTACCTTGTGAGCAGTCCAGCATGCTCTCAACACACACTTCTCTCCCTATTCCTCAATATATATACTGTACAGTGTACATGCATCTTACACACTACATAATCTTTTCAAAATTAAAAAAAAAAATTACATCAACTTCAAGAGCCTCGGAACACCACCTCCCCTCCTCTAAACCTCACCTTCTTTTCCTCACTGAAATTCAGATATCTGGAACGACTGACAGCAACCGCTTTTCTGTACCCTTTTACTTTCTCTATACTCAATTTCACTCTAAAGGTGGATGTTGCGTTTATGTACGCAATGCCCTAACTTGTTCTCGTATTCCCGAACTCGAATCTTCCGAATTCTATACCCTCTGGCTACGGCTTACATGCTTTTCCCCTAATTCTACTGACTCCAAAATTCTTTGACTACCTCACTTCCAAAGTGGAATACATTCTTCCCCGCTCTCACTTTGCTAAAATCTCCATTTTAGGAGATTTCAATGTTTGCCACCACCTTTGGCTTTCCCCCCATTTCACTGATATCCCTTGTGAACTAGATTATAACTTTTCTATCCTAAATGACCTGGAGCGCTTTGGAGATAGGCCCAACATTCTGGATTTATTTCTTACCTCTCATCCTTCTTCTTACGCTTTGAAACTTTTTTCTCCGTTGGACAACTCCGACCACAATCTTATATATGTTTCCTGTCCTATCGCTCCAATTCGGTCTTTGAAACCTCCCAAGAGGAGGCGCCCTTGGCACTTTGGCGCCGCTGATTGGGAGGCTCTTATGCAGTACTTCTCTGATTTCCAATGGAATGATTACTACTTCCGTGGCCGGGGCATGGGGGCGTACATTCCATATTCTATTCCTACTACTAATGCATAAAAAACTTGGTTAAACTTTATTTGTTCTAATGCTATCCTCAACGGAAAGGAAGCTTTCTAAAGGTACCGTCGCTATCCAACTCCTGACTCTCACCCAGCTTATATTTCTGCCCGGAATCGTGCAAAATCTGGTCTTCGACTCGCCAAAAAATTCCTTCACCCGACAAAAATGTGAAAACCTATTCAATTCTAATTCTTCTCGCTCTTTCTGGCATCTACCTAAGAATCTCTCAACAACTTTACTTCCTCTTTTTCCCCTCCTCTTTTCCATTCTGATGGCTGAGGTGCAAACTCATCTCCTGATAAAGCTGAATTCTTCGCTCAAACTTTCGCTTACATCTCAACCCTGGACGATTCCGGTGCTGTTCCCTCTGACCTTATTACATCTGAAATTAGAAACTCTTCGAAAGATGTCTTTTCTGCCCTATCTGGACTCAACTCTAGGAAGGTGTACGGTCCTAATCGTGTTCCTCCTGTTGTTCTTAAGAACTGTGCTTCTGTGCTGACACCCCGCCTAGACAAACACTTTCGTCTTTGTCTCTCATCTGGTACTTTTTCTTTCTGCTGGAAGTTTGCTTTCATTCAGCCTGTCCTAAAGAAGGGTGACCGCTCTCAACTCTCCAACTATCGTCCAATTGCTTTGATTTCTTGCCTTTCGAAAGTTTTTGAATCTCTCCTTAATAGGAAGATTCACAAACACCTCTTCTCACAAACTTTTCAGATCGTCAGTATGGATTCAGCAAGGGACGCTTTACTGGCGATCTTCTTGCATATCTCTCTGACTCTTGGTCATCCTCATTTCGGGATTTCGGTGAAACTTTTGCTATTGGCCTGACATATCAAAAGCTTTTGATAGAGTTTGGCACAAATCTTTAATTTCGAAACTGCCCTCCTTCGGTTTCTATCCTTCTATCTGTGCCTTCATCTCTTATTTCCTTTTTGGCCAATCTATACTCTCGCTGCGGTTGTAGATGGCCACTGTCCTTCTCCTAAAGCTATCAACAGTGGTGTTTCTCAAGGATCTGTCCTGCCACCCACTCTTTTACTTTTATTTATCAATAATCTCTTAAGTCACATTTCCTGTATTTTCTCCTCTGCCGATGATTTCACTCTTCATTTCTCCACCTACTTCCAAAAGCGTCCCTCACAGCAGTCACTCCATGATTCGCGTGGGACGGCTATGGAACACCTGACCGCTGATCTTTCTGCTATCTCTGACTGGGGTAGAGAAAACCTTGTAGCTTTCAATGCCTCAAAAACTCAGTTTCTCCATCTGTCTACTCGTCACAATCTTCCACACGACTATCCCCTTACCTTCAACAACACACAACTCAATCCTTCCTCTTCTCTTAACATTCTTAGTGTTTCTTTTTCTCGTGATCTTTCGTGGAAAGATCACATATACTCTCTTTCGAAAACAACTTCTAAGAGGTTAGGTGTGCTGTACCGCCTCCGCGGTTTCTTCACCCCCACTCAGTTGCTGTCTCTGTACAGGGCTCTTATTCGCCCCTGTATGGAGTATGCTTCTCATGTCTGGGGTGGCTAAACCCACACAGCCGTACTTCACCGGGTGGAATCAAAGGCTTTTCATAAATTCCCCGCCTCTTACTGATTGTCTTCAATCTCTCTTCTCTCTCTCTCTCTCTCTTCGCCGTAATGTTGCCACACTCTCTCTTTATTATCGCTATTTTAACGGACATTGCTCTTCTGAACTCTCTAACTGCATGCCTCCATCTTTAAGGAGATCACGCAGTACTAGACTTTCTACACTTTCTCATTCCTTTTCTCTCCAACTCTCTAACGCAATGGTTACTCGGTATTTTCAATCTTTCATCTACTCAACCGTTCAACTCTAGAACAATCTTCATCAATCCATCTTTCCTTCTGTCTATGACCTCCCATCGTTCAAACGCAGTGTCTAGACATCTCAAAAACCCCGGACTTTGATTTTGGCTCTCTTCTTCCTCGATGGGGGTGGGGAGCATTTTTGCGGGCATTCGTCCTTGGCCCCCCTCCTTCCTGCATAAAAAAATTGACGGTCACAGTGTCACCATTTTCATCTTCAGAAATGAATGGACTGATGGTGCATCCATATCCTATAGTATACCACACAGTTACTTTCTACAATGAGAGGACGCTCCTCAGTGGCTGCTCACAAGCCCATATTCAGAGATTTTACTTGTTTACCTGGCCAGAAAGATAAAAATGGGCCTCATCCGTGAATTGAATTCGCTGCATGATTCCTGCATTTTTCTCCACCAACTCTGACATTTCTTCTGCAAAGTGCAGTCGAGCTGCCTTGTTTTGATCAGTTTGTGATTGAAGAGTCTGAGTCTTATAGGGGTATAAGTTAAAATCATTGTGTAACATTTACAACAAAGAACTTTTAGTGATGCCAAGTTCGGCAGACAGTCGGCGTGACGATTTTCTTGGACTTTGCTGAAGGGACCTCCTAATTAGTTCAACATTTTCGTTTGATGTAGAACTTTAGGGCGTCCATTTCTGTCTTTGTTCCTGTTTTTGACGCTACCAGTTTCCTGAAAGTTACGTATGGTTCGCAGTATTGTGAGCCTTGATGGAGCTGTCTTGCAATTTTGTGTACGTTTGTATGCACGTTGTACCCTTATCAGAGACTTGCCATACTCATAGTACAGCTTCAACAGTTCTACTCTCTGCTCAGGAGTGAGCTGTGACATTGTTATCTAACCTGCAAAGAAGAAGTATTATATATCAATAAAAAAGTAATGGTATCTTCTTTCAAATGAGTAATAAGTCACTTATATAACTTACATATTGTCCAAATAACATTTAAACTTGTGAGAGATTTTCTGACCACTCTGTATATAACCAAACGTCTAATACCATTTAGAGTGTAGTATATATAGTAGTTACTTTCGGAACAGCACTTCTGAGTCAGTATATATATATATATAATATATATATAAATATATTATATATATATATATATATAATAATATATACATATATATATATACACATCTTCCTTGTGCATATTAATTGCATCAACATGAAAAACGGAATAAAACATAATAATATGAATATATTAAATTTTTATCACCATCTTAACAATGACAGTTGTAATTCTAGTACATAATATGACCACCACGACTTTTTATCTCTTGTTGAACACGGTTTGGCATTGAATGTATTAAGTGAGCACAGTCTGTTGCAATCTAATTATCTGTGTACCACATTGCAATTATTGCCTGTATCAACTTCGTCATTGTCGTACAATCCTTTTTCCTAAGTCTTGATTCTCAATTGGGTTTAAATCAGGAGAGTTCCCCGGCCAATCTAACCCCTGAGTGTTGTTCTCTTTGAAAAACCTGAGAAACGTGGTCACAACTTTTGAAGAGTGACATGGCGCGCAGTCTTGCTGGAAAACACCATCTCCATTCGGAAACTTCTTAGTCAACTTGAGAATCAAATTTCTTGATTGAAGAGATTTCATCATTCCTTCAACAGGATATAGTGAACCGATGCCATAATAGCTGAAGGAGGCCCAGAACATTATCTTTTGAGGATATTTTACGCATTGATCTCATTGATTTACACATTGATGACACTTTCACAATGGTTTACCCACCGACCGACGCACGTGCTGACTTCGCTGGCCTTGCACAAAGAAATGATTCATCTAAAAAGATTACCCTGAGCCACTCTTCTTTTGTCATAGTTTTGTACTTTTTAGCCCAATCTAACCTTTTCTTTTTCATTTGAAGCGTTAGAAGCTGCTTCTTTATTGGTCTTCTCGCGAATCTTCCACTAGCAATCGAGCGGGAGTGGACAGTGCTTGAGCTAACTGTTACTCCAACAGGAGAAAGATCTTTTCCTAAGCCATCACTGGTCTTCCGAGGATCTTTTTCTTTTTATTTTGACGGAGAAGAAATCGAGCATCACAAGCAGATGTTTTTCGTTTCTTTCCACATCTGCGTCTTCGTTTGGGTGATGTGCTTCCAGATGATTCACGTTTCGGCGCTTTTTCTTTATTTACCGGCATATTAAGCCAAACATTTATTAGCAAATATAAAAAAGTTCATGTGATATTTTCGTTAAAACTAACGAAAATATCACAACTTAACCTAACCAATTGTCAAGGGCATACAGTTGACCTAACTGGGCATTCAATTAACCTAATCCGGCATTCACTTAACCTTGTAATTATATCGAAAAAAAGATACATACAATAGCAGAAAAATAAAAAAAATTGGCAGAAAAATAAAAATAATTGCAGGTAAATAACGCAAAAGAATATGCGGGTAAATAACGAAAAAGTGCCCACGTTTCTTCAAGATTCTGGACACTGTGCTCTAATTAACACTACAAATTTTCGCGATCTCCCTCTGGCTTTTTGGAGTGTGGTCAGCCAAGGTAATTATTTCAGGACGCTTACGAGGAATCACATCTATGACCCACCTTGATACTTAATGCTCTGCTAGTATGAAGATCGGACGAGCACTGAACTTGTCGTCGATTGGCTGAATGTGCGCATGTACAGTCGAAGTTATCGTTGATTAGTAGCTGGTATCCATGCATGCTCTGTATAACAAAACTACTTGGATCATAGCATCACTGCTAGAATACATTTACAGTAGGTTTAAAACTGTGTATGTTTGATAATTTGTCTACGTGATCCATTTAATATGTACAGTCCCCTGCAATAACTCTGCTCCACCCTCTCTGAGATGTGACAACAACGCAGTCACTCTTAAACCCCAGTCCCCCACCCTCCAACTCTCCCTCTCCTACTCCTCCTCTTAGGTGTTGTCATAGTAATACTTTAATTTTTTGAAAACCAATGACAGAATAAATATATTGTTCACTGTAGTTTTGGTGGTAATGCTAGGACGACTATGTATTTTATTTATGCATTATTCCTAAATTTAGGGAATAAAATAGTTAGGTTATTTCACAAACGTGGATACTTTAAAAACTTTCAATCATAGGATTTTGATGTGGCCATGTTATAGTTAAAGTGTAAGCTAAGTTGTAGTATCGACTTTTCCTCCAAGCAATAACATTTCTGTTTAAAGTCCATGCACCATCAACAAATGATTATCCAGGAAAAGGTCTATCCATGGAGAGATAATAATAATAACATAGTTCAATTTTTTTTACAAAAACAAACATGAGTCGAGTAAATTAGGGATTTTCTTAAGAACATACAAAACATAATGTTCAAATTATAAGGAACTGACAATTGTTCGAGTAAGTAAATATATATTTACTACATCTCAACCATAACATTATTATACGCAATTACTGAATACTTGGTCCATCCTCCATTATTATTAATGACCTCTCGTAGCCTAACTGGAACAGATGCCACGTGACTGTAGATGACTTGTGGGTTCCTGTGGGAAAGTTCCCACTCTGCCATGGTATGTTCCAGTAGGTGCCGAGATGTCCGCTCCTTCCCAGACTCCGAAGCGTTAACCACATTTGCTCACACATTTTCAATGGAGTTTAGGTCACATCCCTTGGTTGGCCAGCGCGACATCTCGTTGTTCCTGAAACCACCGTCTGATAATCCTGGCAGTATGAACAAGGCAGTTATCCTGTAGTACCTCGTTAACCTCTTTTACGTTCCATGAGTTGGTCTCTCTTCACACGAAGGTCAAGCTGGTGGCCCCGCCTCTAGGCCTGGCTTGGTGGAGGAGCGAGTTGTTCTCTTGCGCTCTCCACCGCACATATCCAGGTACACCCGGCTCATCTGGTGCCGTCCTCAGCCAAGCATCTAGTCTTCTCTTGAAGACTTCAACTTTGACCCCTGTAACGTTTCTGAGGTCCTTTGGAAGCTGGTTAAAAAGCCTTGGCCCCCTGACAACCAAGCTATATTCCTTCAGTGTTGAGGAGGTTCCTTGTCGGGCCTTTAATTTGGGAACACTACACATTCTGCCTTTCCTATTTTCCAGCGTTGTTTGGATGGTAATTGGGTTTAGTTTTAGGTTTGGTACCAGTTTTTCGATCATTTTCCATATGTAAATTATGGTGTACCTCTCTCTTCTTCTTTCCAGGGAGTACAGATTTAGTTTACGTAGTCTTTCCCGGTAGTTGAGTTCTTTGCAGCCATCAATCTTGGCTGTGAAATGTCTCTGCGTTTCTTCTAGTTTATTAATTTTTTCCTTTTTATAGGGGGACATCAAAACTGAGCAGTATTGAAGTTTCGGTATGATCAGTGTTCTCAGGAGGGGAATCATTACTGTCGTGTCCCTCCTTTTGAACGTTCTTAGTACCTGTTCCGCGACTCTTTTTGCTTTGTTTATTGCTATCTGATTTTGTGTCTTGAATTTGGCATCATCGGTCATTATTACCCGAAGTCGACCGCCTTCGTGTTTCTCTGAATTTTCTGTCTATCTTAGGGGTCACCAACCTTTTTTTT
This sequence comes from Bathynomus jamesi, assembly GCA_023014485.1. Taxonomy (NCBI): domain Eukaryota; kingdom Metazoa; phylum Arthropoda; class Malacostraca; order Isopoda; family Cirolanidae; genus Bathynomus; species Bathynomus jamesi. Next base: position 27,564 of record JAJOZX010004681.1, on the reverse strand, counting down.
GTTCACCGCCCACTTTTACGATTTTTTGAAAATTAAAAAAGCTTATGGCCCACCTTAGATCAAAAAGAATAAATCAACATAATCGATAAAATAAATAATGAAATAAATGTTTAATTACCTTTAATGTGAGTCCACTAGTGGGCGCTACCGCCCAGGTTGGTGATCCCTGGACTTTATCTGGAGTATAATATGCAGACTGTTTAACTGCCTCATTTCTATCATATCTCAAGATGTATATATATTAGTGAGGTAGCAGTTGCCCGCAACCGCAACTGCATTTATCAGTGCGGTTATTGCGGTTGTTTGAGGATATCTTCTTACTAGGGCAACCAAATGCTATAAATGCTAGTGTAATGGCTGTAAATGCTACAAACGTCGCCAAATGCTGTTCCTGTCATGCCTCCTGCCTTCACTCAACAGTACAAAAAGTAAAAGTTTGCTACGCCCTAATTGCGACATGTCTAGAATTGCTACTTGGACTGGATGGATAGATGTATTATGTAATAACTTACATTTATCAACGCTAGGTGGCTAGAAAAGCATTATTTTAATTATATTTAATAAAGCAATGATGATGTATAATAATTACTGTTGATAAAAAATGATAAAAACACTCAATTTTTTTTTATTAGAAATTAGGCAACCTTCACTACCAAGTTACAAACTAAACTAAAGCACCAGCTTTAGTATCTGTTCAGACACGAGTGAGGTTGGTTGTGTTGCGCTAGCTCTCCGTTGCTACCTTTGTAACGTTACGTGCTTCAACCCATTAGTAAAGTGTTAGACTGTTGTGCAACCATCATGGAGCGATCTACGAGTGCAGTGTGGAAGTACTTCTTGAGAGTGTCAAACGATGTAGGGAAATGTGTCATATTTAATAAGAACTATTCACGAAATGGAAGGAGTACCATTAACTTAAAAATGTGTCATATGTAATAAGAACTATTCACGAAAAGGAAGGAGTACCATTAACTTAAAAAAACCATCTGCGTTCAATGCACAAGAAGGAATATAATGAAATGATATCTAGTGAAAATGAAGCTAATGAACAGTCAAAGAAGAAAACGGAATCAAAAGTGTCTCTTACACCCCTACAGGAAATGAAGTGTGCAGTGAAAGAAAAAAATCAGACGATTGAAAGTTGCTTCGAAAGAGTCAAAATTTGGGATGCGAATCATTCCAAATCAAAATCACTGAACTATCGCATAGCCGAAATGATAATAATGGATGACTTGCCATTCAGCCTCGTTGAAAACTTAGGTTTCATGAGACTCATGGCTGAAACAGCTCCACAGTATAAAGTGAAACAGCGTCAGTTCTACACTGATCTTGTGTGCAACGATATCCATGACTTTGTTTCAAAGAAAGTGCTCAAAATTCTTGAGCCTCTAAAAGATTCAAAAGTATCATTGACAACGGATGCATGGTCAGACACGTCTGCTCGAGTGTCTTTACTCTCTTTGACATGCCATGCAGTGAATCAAGACTTCAAGAGAACCAATTTGGTGTTCAGCGTAATGTCACTTGAAGATCGCCACACTGGAGAATACATGTCAGAAAAATTTGAGCAGATGCTTCAGAAGTGGGATATTTCCCATTTATCCATCCATTATGCAATGCGCGACTCAGGAGCAAACTTGATAAAAGCTTTGTTTCTCACTGGAGTCCATAATATCGATTGCACTGTTCATAAAATGCAACTTGTAATCAAAAGTGGATTATACTCACAAAAATCTCTCAGTGATTTGTTCGATCCATCGCTACTCATTTCAACCATTCTACGATGGCGCAGGATGAGTTAAAAAAATTCAGAAACGCTTAGATCAACATGAACTTACAGTCATTCATGAAGTCGCCACATGGTGGAACAGCACTTATCACATGATGCAGAGAACACTGAAGTTGAAGGAACCACTGGTTTATATAGCGCTGCTAACTCCAAAGTGCAACTCACTAACGTCGACTTCACTTTCTTATCAAACTGTGTGGCTGTGCTGGAACCATTCGATGATATCACAAAAATAGTGAGTAGTTCCACCTCTTCCGTATCTGAAGTTATTCCCCTCGTCGTTTCCTTGAAAAATATACTGCAACCTCGAAGTGGTGATTCTGAAGCTGATCGTGGAATCAAAACAATGAAGGAGATAATGCGTACAGAGCTAGCAAAGAGATTTGATGGCCTAGAAGCAAGTGACATGTATTCCTTGGCTACCTATTTGGATCCAAGGTACAAAGCAAAATTTTTTCCGCTTCACATATCACAAAAGATGTTTAGGAAAAATTGGGATATCTTTGTGATGAAATGGACAAGACTCAAACATCATCGGACTCGGAGACAGCCATTGAACCACCGGCAAAGAAACCACTGATTGATTTAGGTCCAGGCATCAGCTTCTACGAGTAAATCAATAACAATAATGGACTCAATGAGTGCTCTATTGGCTTCCAGTAGTGATGACGAGACCGAAACTGAGTCAAGCAGAGACTCGCAAACAATGATCGAGAAATATCACAACGAGAAAAGGATTGGACAAGAAGATGATGCTTTGGCTTGGTGGAGGTCAAATCAAAAGAAATACAAAAATTTGAGCAAGCTGGCTTGGACATACCTTGGATGTCCTCCCTCAAGTGTTCCTAGTGAACAATTATTTAGTGGAGCAGGGATCATCTACGATGAAAAAAGGAATAGGCTGAAGGGAGACAAAACTGAAAAACTTTTATTTTTGAAATACAGTCTCCCAGCAATTCAATTTAAATATAAGGATTAAAATAGTATATATATATATATATATATATATATATATATATAATATATATAATAATATATATATATTATAATTATACACCACTTTCGAATGGGCGGTGGTTGGGAAAGTGGTTGGTGGGTTTCCGAAACTCGTTGAGTCCTCGTCCCGCATCCTGGAAACATACTTTTACAGTTTTAGTAGATTATAGTCATTATCTTGTAGACTATGAAAGTATGGCTAAACGCGATATTTTATTGTGTTGTTTTTCTTAGGTAATATTAGATGTTAGGGTACATAACCGCAACCGCAACCGCGCGGAGCTCTATTTGTAAGCTCCGCAACCGCAACAGCAAGCTCTGAAAAATGACAACCGCTACCTCATAATATTATATATATATATATATATATATATATATATTATATATATATATATATATATATATATATATATATATTATATATATATATATATGTTAACCCTCCATCTATGGAATTGGGTGGTTCGAGGTTGACGGGTTCTGGTTAGGTGGCAGCAACGAATTTTCTCACTGTGGGGTAGCTGGTACCGTGTACTGAATCGCAGTACAGGGTGTCCCATAAGTCCGGCATCATAGGAGAAATTCATATTTTTCTATTTCTACAAATCATAATTCATATTTTTCTTATGCTCGGGATGCCAATTTCCCGTCCATCATTCTGTTCAGTGACGAGACTGTTTCTTATGGAAATGGTGAGGTAAATCGACAGAACACCCGCTACTGGTCTCAAAACAACCCTCACTGGTATACCTTTTCAAAGGAACAAGGTGTATCTCGGGTGATGGTATGGTGTGGCATTTGGAAGGATCGCATCATAGGCCCCCTCTTTTTCGATGAACATGTCACTGGAGGCACCTACCTACGTATGCTCAAGAAAGAAGCATTTCCCAATGTCTTGAACGAAGAAGGAAATTTCCAACATGGTTCCAGCAAGACGGCGCTCCTGCACATTACAGCAATCAAGTAAGGGAACACCTGTACCAACAATTCCCTGGTCATTGGATAGGACGTCGAGGGCCTGTGGAATGGCCAGCTAGAAGCCTGGATCTCACGCCACTAGATTTTTATCTCTGGGGCCACTTGAAAGCGCTGGTATACGCACAGAAAATTAGGAGTGTTGAACATTTGCGGCAGCGCATTATTGGGGCATGTAACACCATTACTCCTGACATCATTCACCGTGTGCTTGCTGACTGGGTATCACGTCTGAATTTGTGTATTGAAAACAATGGTGGACATATTGAGCACGTTCTGTAAATAAAAGCTTTTGTTTTGTCTTTTTTTATTATTTTTCCTATGATGCCGAACTTATGGGACACCCTGTAGTTTCTTTTATACTACACTCCGATTTCTTCTTGTAGCGTATCGGGAAATTATTTATTCTATTTTAAAACTAAGGTCTCTGGAGAAAGCAGGGCTCAAAGGAGAAGACAAAGAGATCCTCTGACTGAATTTTACTGCTTCTAAAATATTACAGGTAATGCTTCACCCTCTAGGTCAGATCAGAATAATCAGAATGATAATTTGAAAAATTACAAGTTTATATACTAAGAATTTGGTGATATCATTATTATTTAATGTTGACCTGTTTTGTTTTTTATTGAATTGAATAAATACATAAAGTAAATGCATTGGTTTTATAATTTACAATGACATAAATAATTGTGAAGTTGGACTGTTTATTTTATTTAATGTGGCCCCTTAGCTTTAGGTTTTACTCTTCTCAATAGGCTGAATTTTTTCCAAAATATTTGAAGATAAAGGTAAATTTTGGCTGTAACAGTATACTGGCAGATAAGCAAAATATTTAAAGATGAAGTCATAATTTTCTTTTAAACAGCATATTGACAGATCTGATATTATCATGATTTGCCGAGTTAACTAAAAATAGAAATTAAAATATGCATTTTATTATGGATTAAAATTGAACATGCATATGAGCCAAAATTAAATGCTTAAAATTTAAAATTAAGTGTTAATTTAGAGTTTTGGCAAGTTATGACTTCATCTTTTACAACTAAGAGAGAATGTATAAAAAAATGAACATTGCAGAATTTAACATGATTACATGATTAAGCTTAATCTAAAAAATGATTAGGTAATTTAAAAAATAAATAATTCATCAATTACTTAGCAAAAATAAAATAGAAAATTAAAATTTTTCCAAACTTACATTTTATGATATATACTGGATACGATCACCAGAAAATTGCTCCATGCGCATAAGATCATATATAAAAACCAATGCACACCAAGGTTATACCTGCCAAGGAGGTCGGTGGATTAGGGCTTGCGCTAATTGACCAAGTGCACAAAGCCACAACAATAGGATTAGCACAGTACATAAAAGGAAGGACGTGAAAAGCCTCAAACAACATCACTCTCAAAAAGGCAAATGATTATCTAGTGGATGCTGGCATAGGACCTGAACAGCTTGAAGACATTGCAAATAAACCTCTCATGGAAAAGATAAGCACCATCAAAAGAAGGTATAACAAGAAAATATCAGAAGGAAGGAGAAGAACTGGGAAGAGCACAAGTTCAGCAAAGTATACAAAGAGGACGTGCTGAACAGAGCATACATAGAGAGGGATAAAACCGTGGAGTTCCTGGTAAGAGGGGCACTGAGACCAGAAGATGAACGGCTGGTGATGGCAGCACAAGACCAGGCACTACGAACAAACTGGTTCAAAAGGAATATTGGGGGCAGAAATGAAAGTGAGATGTGCAGATTGTGCTCAAAGAGCCCAGAGACTGTGAGTCACATACTATCGGGGTGTGAAATACTCCTGCACAGAGGAAACTACACAGACAGACACAATGCAGTCTGCAAGCTAATCCACTTCAAGCTGTGTAAGAAATATGAAATAAGGCTAGAAACAGAAAAACACTGGGAACATATTCCACAAGGAATAGAAGACAATGACAAAGTGCTGCTCCTATACGATCACGAGATACCAACTGACATCAGGGTATCAGGATGCAGACCAGACATAGTTGTGAGAGAGAAGGAGGGAAACAAGTGCCTCTTGGTGGAAGTAGGAGTCCCAGCAGACTGGAATGTGGCGAACTATGAAAGGGAAAAGGTCTTGAAATACCAGAGACTCAAACACGAAATAAGGAGAATGTGGAATGTGGAACCTGAGATCATCCCAACAGTAGTGGGGGCAACAGGGGCAGTAAAGAAATCCACAGTGGAGTTCCTGAAACAACTGCCCATAAGTGTGACATCTGAAGAAGTTGTAGGGGAGATATTACGATACAGCACCTCTATCTTACGCCTAGTACTAGGCTGTACCTAAAAATTCCTTAGGGTTAAGGTTTAATCCCCCCAAAAAAAACTCTCTCCATCTGGTAGAAGGGAAAAAACGAAAATAGAATAAGATAGAGTGTCATGCGAGTTTGGACTTTATATGCAAAAATGAATGTTAGAATTATTCATTTTTACATATATATTAATATGTATTATTTAATATATTTCGTCGCTGAGTTCAAATCACAGTTTAAAATTAGATGCTATCCGAACCGTGATCTGACATGCCGAATTACGAATTACAGTGTCCTTCGAATTTTGGGATCATTCGTGATGCAATACTTTTTGTCATATCGTTATTCGATATCAACTTACAAATAAATGTTGTATTCCTCTACATTATGATGATTAATTTCAGCTATTGTGCGATTCTATATAGACGGTGCGATCTCGTAATATTATGTTTTTGGTGTATTATTTAAAAGAGAAACAAGATTATTGATATACACGAACATTTTCGGAAGCTGTTAATATATTTTTGAGTATTTATAAAGGGAGTTTTATTAAAAATTGAATGCGTGAGTGGATGAGTGAGTCAGTTATTATGTAAAAGAGAATGGATTAGGAGGGGAAGACAAAAAGGAAAGAAGCAAAAACACAAATGGCAGAAGTAGTTGATAGGGTGGGAGGAATGAGAAACATGGGAAGAGGTAATAATCGGGGAGCAGGGGTGGTGGGGGTGGTGGGGTGGAAAGAGAAGGGTCATGTATTAGTATGAGGTGAAAGGGAAGGTAAAAGGAAAATAAGAATGAAGGTAAATCGAAAGAAAATAACAAGGAGGCAAGGAGGGAATAGAGAAGAGAGAGAGGAAGGAGAGAGAGAGAGAGAGGAGAGAGAGAAGGAGGTGGGGATACGAAAGGAGAGGGGGAGGACGAGAGGGGGCATAGCGAGAGGGAGAGGGGGAGGAGGAGAGGGAGGGAGTGATAGTGGGGAGAAAGAAGGGCTGCGTTGTTACCACATCTCGGAGAGGGTGGAGTGGAACTATTGCAGGGGACTGTACAAGGGTGAATATATTATTACACACAGACCGTGCATGGGACAAGGAACTCTTCTGGGATATTCATTCCAATTTAGTTCGAATAAGTAATGGTAAATGCCAAATACTGAAGTTTTTCTTTCTCATGATGGAAGCCCAACGCGGGCAACGGGTCACTAGCAAAGCGGCCCCGAAATATAGCTTACCTCACCAGCCATCTACTAAGCAAATATGCTAAGCAGATAGGACCCAGCTTTGGGAAGGGTCTGGGATCTAATGTATGGAAAGTTTAAAAGAGTTTAAGTTTAAGATGAAGTTTAAGTTTATATGGAATGAATTGCTTTAAAGCATTACTCTTTAAACCGCTTGACTTTAAATTTATATCTATTACTTCTTGTAATTTAGACTCTGTACCCCATCAGATAACTTCATATAATTTACATTATCAAAGCCATTTCTCATTTTAAACGCTCGAATTAGTTATTCTCTAACTCGACGTTTTTCAAGTGAATCCATACCAAGTTCAGCTAATTCTTCCTCAAATGTTTTACTTCTCAGTTCTGGAATCATTTTAGTTGCTCTAGTCTGAATACTGTCAGAGTCTCTTCTGTAATATAGGCAGTCTAACTTAGAGGTTGAACCTAGTGTGGGCCTATTTATATCAAGAGGCTATTTCTAAGGCTAAGCTCAGGGTCACGAGCTACTTCTTAATTTTGAAAGACTTTACTAGCCTAGGCCTGGCCAAATAAATAAAATTAACAAATACATAAAAGACACAAGACCTAACCCTACATGGAATAGATGAATAAATGCACAACTATGATAACTGACTTTTCCTCTTTTCGAGATAGTCATAGTTTCAAAAAAAATTTAATCTCAGTACGCATTCGTTTAGGAACAAACGATTGAGAATTAACTTATTTTACAAATGAAATGTTTAATTTCTATGCTTTTATAAATTTCAAACATTTAAGCACCGTTTTCAGGTACCTTAAATATTTAGTAAACATTTTAGAATAGCTGTTATTCACTTCAGAGAGCTAAATTCATTATAAGATGTCGAGTAGATATCGAAACAATATGGCTGAACCTCAAAACAGAGATACCACGCTTGCAGCTGGAATACAACATCAAGATCGTTGAGTGGTTTCATGTGACAAATTCTTTGACGCAGGTGAGAGAAACTTTTGCAAAGAATGTGGATACAGAAAGCTACCTGATAGAAAGACAATATCACGAATTGTTAGAAAATTTCAAACCAAAGGAAATGTAAGCAATCAACATAAGGGTAATAGTGGTAGGCGACGATTCGCAAGAACTGTGCAGCATGTACTGTAAATATAGTTCATGAAACTACTGCGCGCAGTACACAGAAGTCAATTCGACGTTTGTCAGCAAGCATCGTATACTTTGTACTGAATTAAACCTTTTTCCTACAGAATTCATTTACAAGCTTCACTGACTAATGTTCGAAAAAAAAAAGAATGGAATTCGCGACATGGATGTTGCGAAGCTAGAAGATACCGTTTTTTAAAACACATCCACTTCGCAAACGAGTGTTATGTAGCTATCTTGGGAGATTCACAAGCAAAACTTTCCTTACTGGGAAAGTCATGCTGGCACTTTAATAGAGCTTCCACGTAGTGTTGCTAAACTCAAAATGTGGCTGTTGGGTGATATGGTGTAGTAGGTTCCTACTTCTTTGAGAATGAAACTGGAAAAGCAGTAACGGTAGCGCAAAATTCATATCGTCATATGCTACGAGATTTCTACTTAACTCAACTAATTAATTTGTCCCGTAAAAGAAATAGCTGCATTATCCCAGATTCACAGTGGTTTCAACGGATGGAGCACCTTCACATACTGACTGTGAAACTCGCAACTTTTTGAGGAAGCATTTTTTCAGCGGAATGCCCCCCTCCCCAACCACCACCACCTATACTCACCTGACCTCACACCCCCTGACTCTTTTGTGAGGCTACATAAAACATAGGATCTATTCTACCAAGCTTAAGACACTTGAAGATCTAAAGATCAAAGTCTATGAGATAATCAACAACATCCCAGCCGAGCTATTTCCAAAAATTATGTCAAACATTTGTGTAAGTTGAATATTGTGTGAGATGGCGATTACAATGAACATGTTTAATTAACGTTAATAAATTCCTATGTTTTACGTACCTATTGCGTTTGTCTTCTTGGTATCTAGAGTTGGTGGGACACCTGGTGTGTATATATATATATATACAGCGTGTCCCAAAGAAATGTATACCCACTTTGTTCGATAATACCAGCTATGAGGATAATAAATATATTACTGGTTATATGTTTTTTAATAAAGAATTTTCTCCTGAATCTAAATATGTAATTATTTTTATTAAAAATTGAAGAACAAAAAAGTTACAGATGTTTAAATTAGAATTATTATTTTCGAGACTTCATGTGCGATATTTTCTAATATTTTTTTTATGGCCTGGCCTGCCTTTTAACCGACTGTTTTGAGATACTTATGTTTAGTGCCTAGCTTAGCCTAGCCATTTCGTTGAGTTCTAATTAGGCAAGACTACAGTTTTGCTCTAACCTTATTTAACATCTTATAACTCTGCGACGTTTGTTCTTTTCTAACGACAATTTGAACATCTTAGATAAAGTGTCATTTAACCATGGAATTTGTAAATTTTTTGAATTAACTAATAATTACAACATTTATGCTTCAATATCAACACTAAACATAAGTATCTCAAAACAGTCGGTTAAAATATTAGAAATATCGCACATGAAGTCTCGAAAATAATAATTATAATTTAAACATCTGTAACTTTTTGTTTTTCAGTTTTTAATAAAAATAATTACATATTTAGATTCAGGAGAAAATTCTTTATTAAAAACATATAAAAAGTAATATTTATTATCCTCATAGCTGGTATTATCGAACAAAGTGGGTATACATTTCTTTGGGACACGCTGTATATATATATATATATATATAGGCGCATTTTAATAATTTGTGTTTTAATATGTGCCTATAGTTCTTCTCTTTTGCGCCACCCTATATATATATATATATATATATATATATATATATATATATATAGGGTGGCGAAAAAGACAGGGTGGCGCAAAAGACAGGAACCATAGGCACATTTTAATAATTTGTGTTTTAATATGTGTTTTGTTCTTTTCAGATTTGTTGTTGAACCTATGGCACAGAAATTGGCAATAGATGAACGGGTGGAGATAGTTTTAATATGTGCAAGGCGTGGTAACACACACCGATCAGTTGCTACTGCTTTTAATGACAAACACCCTGAGAGGCCGCCAGTTGTTCAGGCATCAGTTGAAAACTGTTCACTCGCTTCAAAGAAACGGGAAGTGTTCATGATCGGCCACGTAGTGGCCGGCCAAAAAGTTCAACCGATGCAGCAACATCATTAACGGTAGTCAGTCACTTCGAAAACAGCCCATGTAATTCCTTAAGAAAGTTATCCTAGGAAACGGGTGTCTCCAGAAGAACCATTCAACGAATTCCTATAACAAATCGTTTCCACCCCTACAAAGTCCAACTCGTTCAGGAACTGCACGGTGACGACACAGCCCGTCGTGTAAAGTTCTGACAGTGGTTTCTACAACATCGACAGCTTCAACGAAGGATCATGTTCAGCGACGAAGCGATATTTCACCTCAGCGGTCGTGTCAATACGCATAATGCACGCTATTGGGCCAATGAGAATCCCCACTGAATGGAGTGGAGGAAGGACCTGTGCAATTCGATCCACGAACTATGGTGTGGGCTGTGCTCTAGGGGGATCGGTTAATTGGTCCGTACTTTTTCAATGGCACTGTAATAGGTGAAACATATCTGCATATGCTGCAAACATTTCTAATGCCCATACTGGACGACATTCCATTGGCAGAACGGGCGGAGATGTGGTTTCAGCAGGATGGTGCACCACCACATTTCGCAACCATCGTCCGGAACTCTTTAGATGAAACATTCCCAAGCAAGTGGATCGGACGGCGAGGGCCCATTGAATGGCCACCTAGGTTTCCAGACCTCTCGCCTCTTGAATTTTTCTTGTGGGGCCATCTGAAGTTGGTAATCTATGCTGATCGACCCAGAACCATGCGTTCTCTAAAGGATAAAATCACATCTGAGTGTGCCAAAATCAGTACCAATGTGTTAAGGAATGTTCAAACATCATGCATTCAACGCGTCAGAAAGTGTCTCCAAGTGGAAGGCCACCAATTCGAACATTTATTATAATTTAATAAAATGTGCCTATGGTTCCTGACTTTTGCGCCACCCTGTGTGTGTGTACACACACACACACACATATATATATATATATATATATATATATATATATATATATATATATATAATCGGCTATTGATTGGTGGCGCGGAAAACGCAGTTTAATAATAAACAGGAACACCAGAGAAAATACAAACATCCTTCAAGGTTTAATAGTACCAACGTTTCGGAATGCACTAATTCCATCTTCAGGGCTAAAACAAAACGCCAAATTACATACAAAATACAATTTGCTTAATAACAATTTAAAATAAACTTAAAAAATTATAAAAAGTAGCTAATTAAATGTAAAACATTAAAACTAAAAGGTAAATAAATGTGAAGTTAAAAAGTTAAAATTATAAAAAGTAAAAGCATTAAAACTGAAACGTAAATAAAATAAACTAGTACCTTAACCAAAACATAGCAGATCTATCGATGATTCGTCAGAATTTAGGTCTGGTTTTGACGAATTTAGGTCTGGTTTCTGACGAATCATCGATAGATCTGCTATGTTTTGGTTAAGGTACTAGTTTATTTTATTTACGTTTCAGTTTTAATGCTTTTACTTTTTATAATTTTAACTTTTTAACTTCACATTTATTTACCTTTTAGTTTTAATGTTTTACATTTAATTAGCTACTTTTTATAATTTTTAAGTTTATTTTAAATTGTTATTAAGCAAATTGTATTTTGTATGTAATTTGGCGTTTTATTGTTTTAGCCCTGAAGATGGAATTAGTGCATTCCGAAACGTTGGTACTATTAAACCTTGAAGGATGTTTGTATTTTCTCTGGTGTTCCTGTTTATTATATATATATATATATATATATATATATATATATATATATATATATATAACAAAATTAAAAATGTTTTGAGATTCCATTTAACTACACTCTAAATACTCGTAAAAGTAGATGTGAATTTTGAAATATCTAATGCATTAGACATTTGAAGTTAATTGAAATGTCTAAATTGTCCCAGTTTTTAAGACTAATCTGAAATGTCTAATGAAATGATTAATGAAATGATTAATGATTAATGAAAGCCTCATAATAAAATGTTTAATGCATGAAAGTTTAAAGAGTCTAAGTTAAGATTAAATTTAAGTTGATAAGAAAAGAATAATTGAGGGGTCGCGCGTCTTAAGGTACCTAAGCGCCATCACAGGCGAAAACGTGTTTTTGATGGATATCACTATTTTCACCCTTCTCTATCGCGTGGTTTGGGTTATAATGACCTTACGACACTAGAAGTATGGTTGAAAACCTTATGAAGCGAACTACTTTTTTCACCTCATTCTGTGCCAGAAATCGCACCCAAAGTTAGGTATAAGAAAATCAAAAAATTAAAAAAATATATATAAAATATAAAATATGAAAATCTATTCCAAAAACTCATCAACATCTACATTAGCATACTTAGAACTCTAATTTAGCCAAAAATGAACGTTCTAGCTCAATTAATAACAGAGATACTATTGCGAGAATATTGCTGAACTTTGGAGGTGATTTCTGACGAATTTTAATTTGGCGCTTAGGTACCTTAAGACTCGGGACCCCTCAATTGCTTCACAACATTACTCACAGAAACGTCTTACTTTCAGTTTATATCCATTTCTTCTTATAATTTACTTTGTATCCCTATCAAATAATTCCTATAATTTATATTATTAAAGTCATTTATCATTCTACAGGGTGGCCCATAATATTTATTGACCCATAATATAATATTTATTGTTTATTCAAAGTGCAAAATATAACCATCTCGACAATATTCTTTACTTAGTAATCGATTACTGACGTAATTCGATTTTCGTTTTAATTATAACCGACTGGGACTTCTGGGCCACCCTGTATATACTCGAATTAGTTCTTCTCAAAGTCGACGCTTTTTTTTCAGGTGAATACATATCTAGTTCAGTTAATTTTTTTCTCAAATGTTTTACTTCTCACTTCTGGATTCATTTTGGTTGTTTTAGCTTAGTGGTTCCCAACCTTGTTGGTGCGATGGCTCACTAACGCTGATTCGAATAACTCATGTAAAAATAATGTAAATATGCCAATAATTTTATAAAATAACTAAAATTATACAACTTCTAAATTTGAATTTGATTTTTAAAAGGATGCTATGACCAACCTCCATGGCCCACCGGTTGGTAACCAGCGCTCTAGCTGAACCCTTTTTTAACTTATTAATGTATTTTTTCAATTATAGACTGTCTAACTTAGAGACTGAACCTAGAGTTGGTCTACTGTATATCAAGAGGTTAGGTCTAAGGCTCGGCTCAAGTTCACAAACTAGTTCTTAATCTTAAAAGACTACTAGCCCAGGGCCTACTAAATAAATAAAATTAGTAAATGCACGAAAGACACAAGACCTAGACCCGCAAGGAATAAGTGATAAATACACCCATATAATAGCTGTTTTCTTCCCTTTTCGTGAGAGCTTATAAATACGAACACTAAATAAACTGCGTCACAATTTCAAAATATTTTTAACCATAATGAGCATGCGTCTAGGCGCAAACAACAAACTAATTTATTATACAAATGAAATGCTTAATTTCTATGCCTTTACGTATCTGAAACATTTAAGCATCGTTTTCAGATATTTAAAATATCTAGTAAACATTTCAGAATGGCTGTTCTTTATTCTGGAAAGCTAAGTTCATTATGAAACGCCGAGTAAAAGTTTCAACTAAACATCTCCTGCCATTAACAGTGTATACTCTTATTACTTGAACAAAAAAATAGTGTGTGTATGTATATATATATATATATATATATATATATATATATATATATATAATGGCACTAAAAACGACCACCCATTAATAGTCTATAACGTAGGTCTTGGTATCACGATTTTTACGACGGACATTTCTTAACATGCACTTTTTTCATTTTCAATACATAAGATTTTTACTCTCTTGCGAAGGTAGGTGAGGCGCGGCTTTACAAAGGATTAGTCTTCATTTAATGACTTTCCAATTTAATTCTGAGTGTATCGAATTTTTAACCATTATTAATAAAAATCAAATACCAATAGGAAGCGTTGGTTAATAGATCGTATTTAACGAAATGTGTATATACTTGTATTTACTATCTCCTTTCTCTCTCTCTCTTTCTCACTATATATATATATACACCAGCGCGCGCGTCATTCACATATAACTTGTGTATTTCTGAGTTTATGATTTGTGTATATATATATATATATATATATATATATATATATATATATATTATATATATATACCGAGTATGTATGTATTTTTTGTTATGAATTTTATTACTGGTCTATTGCAGACGGCACTGTAATAAAACCGTATCCCATTTTTTTACGGCTATTTAGCATGGTTACTTTGAAACTAAATATGACCGATAATCTATTATAAATTGGAATATGTACAATTCTTGCAAGGATGATGTTATTTTAACGTTTGTTCTCTGTTTTTTTTTCATTGCAACGAATTTTATATCGCGGACGAAAAACTATTTGAAACATTCAATGGTGAAATTCTTTTCCTCTATTTTATGAACGGGTAAATGAAAAGCTTTAATTTTCAAACAAATTTACTATACATGTAATATTTTATGTTCACACACACACACACACACACACACACACGCACATACACACAGAAATCACATGTATAGAGATATACAATCACGCATGCGCACGCACCTAAATACATACACGCGCGCGCGCCTAAATACACACACGCACGCACGCACGTACACACACAGATATATATAGAGTGAACCAAAAGTAGGTGGACAGTAAATGATAACGTTTATTTTGAGAATACATATTTAATTTTTTTGTATACTATAATACAAAATAAAATTTAAATAAATTTAGTTATAATATTTAATATAATATAACACAAACACCATAGTTATAATGAACACCATAGTTATAATATAATATAACACAAACCGTATTCAACCTACTGTCCACCTACTTTTGGTTCAGCGAGTATATATATATATATATATATAGTATATTCTAATAGTAGCATGATTTTTCATGATTTTTGTATGTCTGTGATGGTTTTTTAATGATATAACTTGGAAGTAAATTTAGTTAATTACTGAACGAAGCGCGTTAAAAGATTCAGCTTTTTTTATTAGTTGGTGCTATTGTTTCTCTCTCTCTCTCTCTCTCTCTCTCTATATATATATATCTATATATATATATATATATATATATATATATATATATATGCATACCTACGAGTATCTATCTATCTCATAAAATATGTTATTTTGTTTAATTTGTGTTTAATTCCGTTTCATATCTTCTACTCGTACAGACAAAAATAGACAGGCGGATAGACAGACAGACAGACAGACAGACACACACACACACACACACACACACACACACACACATATATATATATATATATATATATACGGTATATATGTAATATATATATATATATATATAAACTGTACCTTTGTTACGCTGCGACCACAGTTAAGCATTTGCGTTCATAACGACTTCACAAGGCCCTATTATATAAGCTCTTTGCCAATAATGTTTCTTTGTTAATTTTTTGTTTTTGCAAATACAAAGAAGCCGCGAATGTATAAAAAATACAAATAAATTGTTTTTAACTCTTATTTTATTTAAAAAAAAAAAAAAATATATATACCGGTATATATATACACATAAAATCTGGTTTTCAAAATTTTTTTAATGAGGTAAATTGATGATGAGATCTTGAAGCAATGGCGTGTCATATGTCAAAATTACATTTCCTATTCTTAATTTATATTTCATATGCATTAAAAGGATTTTATATATATATATATTTTTTTTAAATTTTACTATAAATTATGTATATTTTACATATATACATGCATGTTATTATTTTGCGAGGTTGATGAATATAATATAATAGAATAATATATATTTAATTAGGCAGTTTTTCTTTCACGTTTTCATTAATATTTAATTTATGTTGAAAATATATATAAACTAACTAACTAACTAACTATATATATATATATATATATATATATATATATATATATATATATATATATATACATATATATACACATATATATATATATATACACACACACAGGGTGTGTGTATATACACAGTATATATACCCTGACGAATGTACTGCTGAATACACGAAAGAAACTTGGAATCATCTTTTTTTTTTCCCTGTGGGTTTGCATAATATACTGTATATACACCTTCAGAATATGATACATTGAGAAGTTTTCGAAAGCGGTTTGGAATCGATATACGGTCGACTCCTCTACAGTATCCGCCTTATTTGCGAGATTTGGTGGTGTAGGGAATTAGTTTTCGGTGTTCTCCCGCCCTCGTACATAGTCGTGCATGGTTGGTCAAGGACTTTGCGCAAGAACCTGTCCAGCTCGTTCTTGAAATTATTCAGGTTTGTGTGCCGGAAGTTCCTCAGTTGTTTGGGCGAGACATTTGAAGAGTTTCGGGTCTCGTATTCTCAGGGTATTTTCCATCTTTGTTTCCATGGTCCCCTATTCCAACGCAGCTGGGGCAGTACAGAATCCGCTTCTTCTCTCATTCCAGTGGTTTTATATTTGAATGCTAAAGTTTGGAATATATTCCTCATTATTTTCCGTATGTACACTATATTATCAAGTACCACTCGCGTCTTCTTTCCAGAGAGAAGAGTTTCAGGGATTGTAGTCAAGACCAGTAGTCTTTATCTTTCGTTTCCTCTATCTTAGAAAGTAAAAGGTTTTTGTAAGGCGTCTATGTTTTCAGTGTCTCGTTTTTTGTATGGGTTTGTGAGTGCTGAACAACACTCAGTTATTGGTAGACTCTTCCATAATTTGAGCATGATGTTTGCTTTTCTGTTGTGGAAGCTCCTCCAGATAATTCCTATTGGTTTTCTAGCTGTTATAATTTTAATGTTATAGTGCTCTCTGAATTCTGCATCCGAGTACATTAATACTCCAAGATTCCTGAACTGTGGGTTTGGCGTTGTCTGTTTGTCTTGCAGAGTTTTGTACCCTTTATTCTGTAGCATCTTATTACCATATCTTAGAAGTTGGAATTTTTCTCCGTCGAACGTCATATTGTCTTCCGTCCACTCGAGTAGTGTTTCAATGTCATTTTGCAATTTTTCTGTCACATTCGTTTGATATTTCCTTGCATATCTTTGTCATCCGCGAAACGCGATATGATATTGTCATTAATATCTACGACGTTATTTGCAATTATTATTATAAACAGCAAGGGAGCTAATGAAATTATCGTAACGACCATAATTTAATTTGACATCACTTTTGTTATGTCATAACTGAGGAATCAAATTTTGCAGTAAAAATTACCAAATTACTGAATTAACATATACAATAAAAGGCTCCAAAGATCCACGCTGAGTTCGTCCCGGAAAAGTATAAAAATTAAAAAAAAAAAACACTAAGAAGGATCCTTGAAATGAAATAAAGAGTAATACTCAAATACGTGTCGAATAATCTCTTAAAAAAGTAGAAAAAGTTAAAGTAAAAAAAAATAAGACACAATCTCTTCGCTAACCATGTTTGTAGTAAAAAGGTTTGTACCATTGTAACAAATGGTATGAAAACGATGACAAAAGATTAATCTAAGAAAATACTTTAGAACATTCGTTCTCAACCAGTTGTCAGAATAAGAGAGCATATATTTTTATAGTTTGGAACATTCTTCTTTTATTCTTCACCCATGCAAGAATAAAAGAACCCAAATCGAGAATCTAAAAAGACTAAAATTCTCATTTCAAATCTAGGAATTCTCATTTCGGTCAACGCTACTCTCGTTCATTGAGGAAACGGATAACGCTTTTCCCAAATCTGGAATTCTGTAATACTCATTGTGTATTATTCATAAATGGCTACGCACTTTGAGAGCTGCAGGGGGTCCGGTAGAATACTTCATCGTGAAATACCACTTAATCTGATTAAAATAATGCAAAGGAACTGAAACTATGATACGAAGCACCGATGCAATACACTGATACCGAAGAATCATCAACCTATCGCTAGCTTGAGTGTTTTTATTTGCCACAGCGGAGGGAAATCCCTTAGAGCTTAGAATTTACAAACTGACATATGAGAAGGCGAGATCTTTAACTGAAGTAAGACTCTTGAGGAATATCTGCCTGCCCATGTCAGTATTCTGATGAACCGCCATAGCCATGCCCAAAAAGGTTAAGAATACATTCACACCATGCATATATTATATACACTTCTTATAACTAATCTCCTTTGTATTTTTTGTTGGGGAATTTTTTGTTTAACTTAATATCAGACGACTTCTCTTTTAATCACTTTATCCTCTTTGGGTTATTGTAATTCTCTATAATAATAATAATAATTGCTGGAGGATTAACTAATGAATTTCTGATAAAAACACACTAGCTAAAACGAGTTTTTCTAAAAAGGTGCCCTTGAAAGGAATTTTAGGGGGTTTTCTTGATGGTGTAGTAGTAAGAGACATATTCGGGATGTGGCTCAACAACGCGGGGACGAAACTTCCTCTGTGCTACACATTTCACATCCGGCTATTTTAGTTCTATATAATAATAGCTTTCGTGATCTGTTTGCTTTCAAATTTAAATTTGAAATTCATATAAACAGAACGATTTAACCCTAAAGAACGACCGCTACATGTTGGTAACCTTTCAAATAGACGCATTCATAACTTAACCCTACAAACAATTCCGGCGTTAAAGGGTTAACATTGAGATAAAGCTACTATTTAACACGTACACTAAATTTGTGAATTTAAATTAAAGTCAAAGTTTAACTCTATAGATATTGAGAATGTGATTAAAAGTTAGTTACACGACCTATATACCCTCGAGGACCTATAACCTACAACCCTACAGGCCCTATAACCTTTCCCTATAACCGAAGTGGGAACATTGAAGTCGTAGGTTCAAATCCCGATAGTACTGTTAATAATAATCCGGGAGATAGCGCAATGAGCAGCGTTCGTCTGGCCTGAGCACTGTGCTAGTTTCTGACCATTCTGACTGATTATTATTATTATTATTATTATTATTATTATTATAGACGTTCACAACGACAAATGTTTTTTAACCTAACCTGACATAGCCCACCCTAAGTTAATTTAACGTAACTCCAAAGCTAGATGTCGATAAAATGTCGAGTGCTAGGTCAATTATAGGTCAGGTCAACGAACGTTATGATAAAACAGTTAAAATTTGAAAAATAATTTCCACTTTGCAACCCACACCAAAGAGTAATTATAATTTATGCTCCATTAAAAGTAATAAAATTATTATAAAAGCATTTCGCAACGAACATAAAAAAATTAAGATAAAATTTATTCAACTATAAACGAACATATATACAGTGTAATATATATATATATATATATATATATATATATATATATATATATATATATATTATTTATTTATTTTTTTTAAAGGTTTAAAATTAAATAATAAAAACAAAATGAACAAAGATTTTCCATAACATAACTGTTGATAATCTAACGAAGTGAGTACGCATCAGAGTTAAAACAAAAGACCACAGACGTAATGTAAAGATGTCATTATAATGAATAATACACAATCCGCAGATCAATTTGAATCAAAGATCCGGGATGCTGACTTTGCCGAGATAATGATAACAGGTTTACAAAATGAACTTGCGTGGAATATATCTTATATTAACGAGTCAAATATAATTCAGATAGTATATTTCTTCTTTTTTTATGTCCTCGCCTCGTCTGGCTCGCTGAATACGAAACAGTTCACTAGCATCAGATTGATCGAGGAGGCCCCGTTACCACAAGATCCTATACGATGTATTCAGGAATTTCACTCGTATTGTAATGGCACTCGTTGTCGTCTCAACGACTTTTATGCGAGGGA
Organism: Bathynomus jamesi; assembly: GCA_023014485.1. Classification (NCBI taxonomy): domain Eukaryota; kingdom Metazoa; phylum Arthropoda; class Malacostraca; order Isopoda; family Cirolanidae; genus Bathynomus; species Bathynomus jamesi. The sequence goes on along the minus strand of JAJOZX010004681.1, from coordinate 7,290 downwards.
AATAAATTGCTTCTTCTCTGTAATTCTAAATTGCTTCAATGATATTGTAATTGGTGCAACCACACACCCACCCACCCACACACACAGAGAGAGAGAGAGAGAGAGAGAGAGAAAAGAGAGAGAGAGAGAGGGAGAGAATGTGTAAACAATTTCATGCATTACGTTCACAGATTTAGGTACACATAACTTATAAATGTTAAATTACGCATTACAAGTGTATTCATTAAGTTGAAAAGAAGGAATTTCATTTTTCGTTGCAATAATTAGTTAGAAAGGTTTATTAAGGGGGTTGCATAATTACACACCCACTAAACTTACACTATTATTACACTTAAATTACTGTCAAATAAGAATAAACGCATTCTGGGTTCGAACAACGGAATTAAAGGGTTTCATAGAAGCAATAAAAGAAGGAGAAGCAAAAGAAGAAGAAGTAGAAGAAGAAGAAGAAGTAGAAGAAGAAGAAGAAGAAGAAGGAGAAATATTTACATAATTTTGCTTCCTACAAAGACACCAATTAAGGTGAATGTCCCGTTTCTCTTTCATAGAGTAAATGCTATTTTACGGGTTTCATTTACGGATACCGAAGCTTATTTATGGATTTATTTATTTACAGTCCGCCGAAATAGTATACAAATAGATAAAAAAGTATAAAATAAGAGGGAAAGGTAACATCCAAGAACTTCATTTTCCCACGAGTGGGGGTGAGTACTGAGTATGCTCCAATGGTCACCTGAGGCAGAGCAGAAACGGAGTGGGCGACCAACTCAACTCTATTCGATGCCAGCGAACCAGCGCCAAATCGTTCGGAGTCTGCCACCGTAACCACTGAATTACTGGACCCCATAAAATAACTACACACACACACACACACACACACACACACACACATATATATATATATATATATATATATATGATACACCCCATATATACTGTATATATATATATATATATATATATATATATATATATATATATATATATATAATATATATATATATATTGTTTTACGTCTTGTCTTGTAAACTACTCATCCAACTAAATGCATAAAAGTTTCTCGAGATCCCTGTTCATAAATTGATAAAAAAAACTATTGGTTTCGAAGCTCGAACTTTATCTAAATGGGAATCGATGTTAAGTGAGAGGATTCTCACTCAAAATCTCGTGTTGTGATAGAGTTAAGTGACGTTAACCGGACATTAACTAAGGAGAGAGATTTCAACAGATTCTTAAGTTATTTAGTTTTTGTGATTAGTAGGTAATATATATATATATATATATATATATTTGAAGAGAGAGAGAGAGAGATAAAACTTAATACTTGTTGGGATGTACATTTTAACGTTTTCTTTTGATTTTTTATTGATTTTTGAGGATAACTTGGTAAATAATAAATATTAACTGTTTGTGGTCATAAATTCTCTGATGCGAAATTTAAAATTTTTTCCGATCGGGAAATGATATGAGTATTACTTGCCGAGAAAGAATAGTTTGGGATTAATTTTAGCTTTTTGTTTGTATAATTTTTTAGATGTGGTTTTTCGTTGGTATCAGTAGATTTTTTCCTCAATTTATTTTTATGGTGATTTGGCGAAGAGTTAAGGTGTGTGTGTGTGTGTTGTCGTGTATTGGTTTTTAAACAGGAAATTTAGTAATGTTTTTAGGGGTGCAGTAAAGTGACTTAATTTTATGAAATTAATATATGCAAAATGTAATTGCTTGAAATTTAAAATACTAGTTGGCTTCATAGAGAAAGATTTGAAAATGCGCTGAGGCCGGAGGCATAGGCAATCTTGTAACGAGGTATTTAGGGGAACGTTGTTGCGGTGTTAAAAATGTACTAGTGATTTGTGATTTAATGTTAATTAGAAGCTCTCTCCATGATCTATTGTTAACATTAAGAATTCACGATCGCTTTTCCATGTCATTTTTATTGTTTTAATTAAAATAAACCGGTAAATAATGAAAACTGTAGTCATTCGAAATCCTCCCTTTTGTTACTAAAAATGGCTCGCCCGCAGCCCGCGTTGAGTCCAAATGGCGACCACGTTACCCGTCTGCCGTTTTATAGAATACAGTGTGAAAGGAGTATTAAAAGAGAAAATAACGTAGATAATGTAAAATTAAAGAACAGTAAATAGAAATCAAAGACGTTTCACGACATTTTGGTAGCAATGGTGAGCACCCTTTCGGTAGACTCATTCTAAATTTCCAAATTCTCATTTCTAAATACAGTTTAGAAAGTAAATTCAGTATAGCGAGTAGCATTTTCAAAATCTCGATGAACAGAGTTTGTTTCAACCTCGCTCGCGTTTTCTTTTATTTTTTTTTCATAGCAGTTTTTGGAGCCCGATTCATCTCGTTTCAGAGGTCTGCACGGGCACGGGTAGGACCGTAAGCCCGTGCCAGGCCTGGCCCATGGGCGGGGTACGGGCCAAACACTATATAAAAACTATAAAAAAAATAATTTAAAAATGTGTAAATTTGTAAAAAAAGCTATTAGCATTAATTTTTATAGTTTCTACTTGTCATAATACACAATTTCGATAGTCACACACCTAATACTATAGATGGTGTAGTGTTATAGGTCGGTGACACAGTGTCAAATGCGGGTCGGGCCGAGCCGGGTACATGTTTTATAAAATTATTACGGACCGGGCCAGACATTGTCTTCAAAATGAAAAGAAATATAACTGGCCGGACCGGGCCGGACCCAAAACCCACGGATACGGACCAGGCAGGGCCTGAAAAAGTAGGCCCGTGCAAACGTCTATCTCATTTTCCTTTTTAATATGGTGGAGAGAGAGATTTCTTTAAATTTTAAAAATCCCGCCCGAGGATCAATTTTTTGTCTTTTTCCTTATTCTTTATTTTATAGAGCCTACCATATTGTTATTTAAAAATTTGAGTTTTAAAATTTTACGTATAGCTGTTTCGGCATTTAAAAATAAATAAATAAATTACGTAATAAATTAAATAAATAAAAATAAATTATTTTAGTTGTAATTGAAGGATGACTTCTACATTTTTACGGTGTGTCTAAAATTTTGGATTTTATATACAGGGTGAGCGAAAAGTCCCTGTGCACCTGTGCACTTCCAACACCGTGTAGGTACAGGTTCACTACACTTCTTGCAAGTGCACAGGGACTTTTCGCTCACCTGTACATTTACATTATCGAAGTTTTAGGAATGTACTTTTAGCGCAGGATAATGTAGGCTGTAATTTTAAACATTATTTCAGGCTGAATTATAGATTAAGACTTTATGTCGTAAGTTTTGACTTAATTCTAAATTGTTTCCGTTATATGATGCGGTAGACTTCGAATAGGCCAAAACCCAAGATGTTCCATTACATTTTTTTTGTATTTCTTTCGTGTAGTGTTAAGATGTTTGTATATTAAGAGCTTTGCACAGCCCTAAATAATATAGCGAAATTATTTGTTAATTTTAGTATGTATTTTCGCTTTTTTTCTTCTTTAATTATAACCTGACACTTAAAATGATTTTGTATGGTGCAGAAAGATTATATTTATTTATAGGCTATATTTCAAAATTTTAAAATTCTAGTCCCGTTTTCTGTTTAGTTTGGTTAGACTACCATATAGAATCAGCCCTATTTAAATATTATTATTTGGTCAACAATTTGGCTTAAGTTCAGCATAATTAACGTGGTTGAAAATGTATTATGTATATTCAGATATAAATTGAAATCACTCAAATTGGTTCGTGTAATTTATTTTGGAATTCTGCGCGGATTGTATATATACGTTTGTAAGCGGCATGACTTTGCTTTTGCAAATTGACCGTTTGGAAAAGAATTTTTCTTGTAACTGATTTTCAAGATTTTATTGAATCGAATAATTTTTTTTTTAATTTTTATTTTATAGGTAGGCTGACTTTGTATTTTTTTCTTTCATAAGTTTTAATGCAAATTCCATGGGGTCATACTTTTTTTAATGTATAGGCTGGTTGGTTAAATTTTCTTCTGAAATGGCATCTTGCTGTCATAAACAATGTTTTTAATAAAGTGCATTCGAAAAGTCTCTTCGCAGTGCTATGTTGAACGCATAGGAAATTGAAAAACTACAATGTTTTCATTCAACCATGATTTAGTGATTTTATTACATTACCTTTTGATTTTACAGCATGTGTTGAAAGTGTTTTCCACCATTTTGCAGGCACAGAGCAACTCTTCTACGCTTGTTGTCAAACACTTTTTTTTAAATGTTGGTTAACTGCGGAGAGACTTTTCGAACGCACTGTATAATTTTATTTATTACTGGTATAAAGACGGAAATTGTTTTTGGAACCATCACGCGTTTGGATAGATAATGTTACAAATTATATTATTATACAGGGTGGTCCAAAAGTACCTATTCTATTTTGCTGAAATACTGAGATTTCTATTTTATTTTCTACAGGCGATAGATGATGATGGATGTACAAGAACGTGTGATGGTAGTAACACTACGTATCCAAGGGAAGAAGTGCAAAGAAATTAGAGAAAAATTCGAAAGATTTCACAAACCAGGACCTACAGACAAAGCAATTCGCGAGCTGGTCAATAAATTTAAAAGAACAGGATCTGTTCATGATGAGGCAAGATCTGGGCGTCCATATACAGTATCTCTCAAGAAAATGTCGAATTAGAAAGAGATGCCTTTGAAACAAATCCTAGAATGTCAACTCGCAGAGCATCATGTAGACTGAGCATACCAAAAACGACTGTTCTAAGGATTTTAAAATCAAGATTAAAAAAGAAAAGTTACCATATTCAAGTGCTATATGAGTTACACGAAGAGGATTATCGAAGACTAGCTGCCATGTGCACAGAATTGATTGAAAAAAATTCATACCGAAACTTATTAAGCCACATTCTTTTCAGTGATGAGGCGTCATAATTGCTGTATGTGGACTAGTGAAAAATCAACCGAGTTCTACGAATACCAGACAGATTCTCACAAAGTTAGTGTCTGGTTGGGTATGACAAGCTCAAAGATTTACGGACCTATTTTCTTTGGAGAAGCTAAGGTAACAGGGCCAATTTATCTTGACATGCTTCAGCAGTTTCTTGAACCTCAGCTTCGTTCAGATGGCATTCTCGAGACTGTTGTCTTTCAACAAGATGGAGCTCTATGTCACTATGCAAACATCGTTCGGGAGTACTTGATGAGCTATTACCAAATCGGTGGATTGGACGTGGTGGAAACAGGCCGTGGGCATCACGATTCCGGATTTAACACCAATAGACTTATTTGTGTGGAGCTTTATAAAGTCTGAGGTTTACAAAACAAGAGTTACAGACCTGCAGGATCTACGAACCCTCATTGTCGCGGTAGTCCCTAAAACAACTCAAGGGGATGCTTGAGAATTCTCTCACAGATCTATTTTGTAGATTATGGGGTTTCTTCCTGCGGAATTTAGCGTGGCATGTTGGAATTAACGTATTAATTTAATTATCGGTATTTATAGTTAAATTTTGTTATTTAACGATTATTTTTGAGTCAATATGTTATTTTTTAAACTTTATTCGAGTTCACTCGGGCATTTGGAGCTTTAGATTGATTGATGACCAGAAATGGGGGCATTTTTAGGTTGCCAGTAACGTTTCTGTGGCAACTTGAGAACTCGAGTTGTCCGCGCTCCCCGACGAAGTGTGGCGTTGGTTCGTTGTTGTGATTTGATGGCGAAAAGTTTTTTTTTTTTTTTTCTCTTTTATATTTGATTGTATCGATTTTATTCCTGAAAATAATGTGAACAATAATAATTTTGTAAATTGTAATTAATTTTACTATGTATGGGAGCATTCATATTTACACAGTATTGTTTGGTTTGGTTTGTTCTATGATATGTATTTCGTTCTCTTTCTCGATGTAAATCCTTTAGCTGTTGCGCTAGATATAACAAAAGCTTTTGATACAGTATGGCACAAGTCTTTAATTTCGAAACTGCCCTCCTTCGGTTTCTATCCTTCTATCTGTGCTTTCATCTCTAATTTCCTTTCTGGCCGATCTATAGTTGCGGTTGTAGATGGCCACTGTTCTTCTCCTAAAGCTATTAACAGTGGTGTTCCTCAGGGTTCTGTCCTGTCACCCACTCTTTTCCTTTTATTTATTAATTAATGATCTTTTAATTCGCACTTCCTGTTCTATTCATTCCTATGCTGATGATTCCACTCTTCACTTCTCCAACCGCTTCCCAAAGCGTCCCTCACAGCAGTCACTTCATGATTCGCGTAGGACGGCTATGCGACACTTGATCCCTGATCTTTCTGCTATATCTGATTGGGGTAGAGAAAACCTTGTAGCTTTCAATACCTTAAAAACTCATCTGTCTACTCGTCACAATCTTCCACACGACTATCCCCTTACCTTCAACAACACACAACTCAATCCTTCCTCTTCTCTTAACATTCTTGGCGTTTCCTTTTCTCGTGATCTTTCCTGGAAAGATCACATATACTCTTTCTAAAAAAGCTTCTAAGAGGTTACGTGTGCTGTATCGCCTCCGCGGTTTCTTCACCCCCATTTAGTTGCTCTCTCTGTACATGGGGTCTTAGTCGCTCCTGTATGGAGTATGCTTCTCATGTGTGGTATGGCTCAACCCACACAGCCGTACTTGACCGGATGGAATTAAAGGCTTTTCGTCTCATCATTTCCCCGCCTCTCACTGACTGTCTTCAATCTCTCTCTCTTCGCCGCAATGTCGCCTCACTCTCTCTTTACTATCGCTATTATAACAGGCATTGCTCTTTTGAACTCTCTAACTGCATGCCTCCTCCTTTAAGGAGAGCACGCAGCATCAGACTTTCTATAAGTTTTCATTCCTTTTCTGTCCAACTATCTAACGCAGGAGTTAATCGGTATTTTCAATCTTTCATCTATTCAACCGGTCAACTCTGGAACAATCTTCCTCAATCCATCTTCCAAACACAGAGTGTCGAAGGATCTCGAAAACCCCGGACCTTGATTTTAGCTCTCTTTGTCTTCTGTGGTAGGGGGCGATTTTGCAGCATTTGCCCTTGGCCCCTCCTTCCTGCATAAAAAATGTCATAAGTTACCTTACTGGTAGTAAGGGCGCGATCAATGTGTTGCGAAATTCTGTAATTTTTGTAACTTTTTCCTTAAATTTGTCCAGAACAAATTGTGGTTACTGTTTCGAGTGAAGTGTTGACAAAATTTTATAAATTAAATGTGAAAAGTGATAATTGTGAGAAGTACAAACTTTTAGATATTTTTCTTAAGAATTACGTAAGGCTCAATTTGGAAGTAACTAAATTGAATAC